>OOFB01032738.1:0-11196 GCA_900323305.1 Trachyrincus murrayi | reverse complement strand
GGGGGAGGGGGGGGGGGAGGGGGGGGGGGGGGGGGGGGGGGGGGGGGGGGGGGGGGTGGTGTGGGGGGGGGGGGGGGGGGTGGGGGGGGGGGGGGGGGGGGGGGGGGGGGGGGGGGGGGGGTTTGGTGATGTCATGCCGATGGACGTCATGCATGACATCATGGAGAAAGTAAATATCGTAAAGTAGTGCCTTTACGGACCGAGAATGAATGCATTTTATTGACAGGAAGTGTCGGGAGCTGTATAATCGTGGCGATTGTTATTATGTGGACAATTAACGTGCCTACGAAATAACACTAAAGAAACCCAGGGAAATGAGCTGTGAGCATAGAAAAACATGAAAAACCTTACTTAAACTATCTAATGTTGCTAATCCTGATAATCCTTCATGTACAAAATGGGAAAAAATCAGAGTGCTTTGGTCAGTGCATGTTTCAGAAAAGGAGAGGAGAGGAGTAGTCTATCTGCCCATCTGTCTGTCTGTCTGTCTAAGCAGTGCACTGTTTGGCACATATGAAACAGGAACATTTCAACCTTATATGTGGTGCAACACCCCCCAAAAAAGAGTAATAAAGATATTTCAGCACGCATGGAAATCTCACCTAGTGTGGGACATGTATATTTCATACTACTTATTTGATTATTTAACACATACTCTATCAACTCCCAAGTAGTATGATAGAGTAAGATAGAGTATGATAGAGTATAGAGTATGATAGAGTATGATGGAGTATGAGTATAGAGTATGAGTAGAGTATAGAGTATGATAGAGTATGAGTATAGAGTATAGAGTATGAGTATAGAGTATGAGTATAGAGTATAAAGTATGAGTATGATGAGTATGAGTATAGAGTATAGAGTATGAGTATAGAGTATAAAGTATGAGTATAAAGTATGAGTATGATGAGTATGAGTATAGAGTATAAAGTATGAGTATAAAGTATGAGTATGATGAGTATGAGTATAGAGTATGAGTATGAGTATAGAGTATAAAGTATGAGTATGAGTATAAAGTATGAGTATGATGAGTATGAGTATAGAGTATAAAGTATGAGTATAAAGTATGAGTATAGAGTATAAAGTATGAGTATAAAGTATGAGTATGATAGAGTATGAGTTTATCAGATGGAGGGTGGATCAGAACATTCTCTCTCTGTATGTCAAGAAGCCCATCTGGAGACCGTATGGCCGTCATCATCATCGCAAATCTCTCCAAGACACTCACCAGCGTCATCTCATGCCGTTACCATCACCTGTGAAAACACACACACACACACACACACACACACACACACACACACACACACACACACACACACACACACACACACACACACACACACACACACACACACACACACACACACACCCCGGCTGAATGGTATCAGAAGTAGGGAGGAATACAGCCACTAGTCCATGGTTTACTGAAACAGTTAAGCTGTAATGGGTTCCACTTGTTGAGTTTCCTGCTGCAGGATTAGGCAGCTAGGTCTCATCTGGACAGACTAGACTGCGATGGATAGGAGGCTGGGAGTGGAGAAGGGCAGGAATTTGTGACCTGTGATTTGTGGGGGGTCAAAGATTCCTAAAGATTCAGCAAAAGTTTTAAAACATGCCTAAGGAGAATCTGTCGAGATCGACCCTGTTACGTTATCGCTGTTATCTGTGCTCCTCCTACTTGATATTAGTCCAAATACCGATTTGATTAACCAGACATTTTACATCTAATTACGATCTAATCTGAATCTGAGATGAGGGGAAAAAAATCACAGTTTATACCTTAGATGTTACAACTTATTTTATTCTATTCATTTCATTCAATTTTTGTATTTTTTTAGCCTTCTTGACTTTGCTTTTCTCATACCCTCTAATGTCCGGACCACAACATTTCTGCCCAATAGAAGCACCCAGTGTTAAAGGTTCGTTGAATATGTCTGCATTCATCTACCACCACCCAGCAGACCCTGTGGTGGTCAGCCTCTGTTCCAGTTTGTTTTTCCGCCCACACTCTCAGGTTGTTCCTCAGAGGGGCTTTTCACGGGGAATCTGAAGTCTTTTCCATGGAGGAGTGTGCATTGTCGTAATTAGGAGCAGACTGAGGAGGCTCCTGCGTGCCTCGTCGGTGATGTCAGACCTGGCCCCGGCTGAGGGGAATGGTATGGAGGGGTCTCGGGGAAAACATGCGGTGAGCCAGAATGTCTGAGCGGGCTGGGTCCTCCTGGTGCAGGTCTGCAGGTGGGTTGACTGGGCAGACCGGGGCCACAGAGGTTCTCAGCCCCTTGAGGAGCCAAAGGAGTCGGAGGAGTTCCAAACGTAACAACCCCCGTGCCCGCTGGATGTCTAAAATTAAAGGGTCGGTATAATTCATGGGCACAATCCCTCGTTAAGCATTAACCATTATACGTTGTTTTTTTGCTGGAACAACTTTTCCTTTTTGCTGACAGCAGGGCTTTAGCGAGAGGAATGTCCCATTGTGGAGGTTCATTTTGCGGCTGGCTTTTGCTTTAAGCTACCACTAAATTTAGTCATTTAGCAGATGCTTTTTTATCCACGGTGACTTACAAGTTAGAACAATGAAATACAATCATACAATCTGTTACTTTTTACTGGAGGTAAAAATGAACTACGGTGATTTCCTTATAATAGGCAGGCAATAAAGGACAAAAACCAGTTTGTCAGATGTCTTGACACGACTATGATAAGATAAATATGAACGTGTGGAGGGATAGTTTCACCATCCATTATCAAATGACTATTAGAGAGAGACAAGCCCTTTTTCATTCTGAGAGTTGGCAAGGGCTGCTCTTCGTGGTGCTTTGCTCCTCGAGGTACTGTGATCTAAAATGTAAATTCGTCTCGTTAAGCGCTTTGCTCTCATCCTGGCACACACAAATTGTGCCCACCCATTGCTGCCCTGACCCATTTCACTGCATGCAGGACATTTGCATGAAAGGACTGGAACTCAATGCCAAAATAAACATCAATTATAGCTGTCAAACACCGCCAAAAAACAGCTGCAGCTTTGAACAGCTCGACCAGCAGGCTTCAAAAGCCAGCCGCCTTTAAAGCGTTGCCTCACATATACCAAAGGCCAGACTGGAATTAGCTCTGCCTAGATTAAAACAGAAATCACCTCCACTAATGAACTGGAGACAAGATATTTAGGTAACTTTATTACACCATTGCCATACAGATATTTTGTCTGCATGGGGTTTTCCAAGCAGTCAATGCATACGCAGTTTTAAACTCTTCATTATTATAATCCTTGTCATATAATTGTATTTAATGTTCAAGCCTGATTGAAATTAGTTTAATTGTTCGTTTACTAGGTTGGCAGTAGATATGCTGTAATGCTGTGCCGCCGAGGGGAAAGTACATTTATGTTTTTACATAAATGTTTTGACAAAGGGATCTTTGTCAAATTGTAGTATTTCAACGCTTCTCTCCCTTTGTTCATTTGCTCGTATGGAGCTCTCGTTGGCCAGCTGTCACAGGTGATTATCGCTTCAGCACCAGGCAAATATTACCGAGACAAACAACTACCTGGTACTGCCTCTTCCATACTGTGTGAATGGTAACGGTAATGACTGTGTTATATGGAAAAACATCCAGACCACATCCAAACCAATACAAGCTTATATTGTTAAACAGGAAATGAACGAATGCTTAATGGAAAAAAAAGAAGGGAAAAAAGTACACTTTATCCTGATTGGTCACCACAGTCTCAGTACACATGCATGTTAAGGGACCTTCCACCGATTTTCAATATTTTAATGGCCTCCATGTTGCCTAGCAAAACTAACTATAACTGCTTATAAATGCGTTCTATGGATCAAAATACGGTTATTTTCATTCCCCGGAATGTCCCTTTTTCCCGGGACTTAAAAAAACTACAAGCGCTTTCTCAGTGCCCTCCCCTCCCGGCAAAATCACCCTGGCCAATCAGCTTGGAGTTTGGCTCCGTGAGATTCAGTTGCCTTGTTGTTGTTACCCTGAAGAGCTACAGACGATTTTACAATGGCTGCTAGCAATGAATACCAGTCTACGGAGCAAATGAGGACTATAACTTCAGTCAAGTCTTACTGAGTGGAAGGAATGACAGATATTAATTTGAGCCAGAATACACAGAAGAAGAAATCTTACAGCGGAGACGGCAGCAGGCAAATGTGCAACCGCGTGAGTCCTGCCATTTAACGTCTCTCTCGCATCCCTGCATGGACGTTTGACAAATAATTGTACGGCTATGTTCATAAATGCAGTATTACCATTATTAAACCACTATTTTTAAACTTTCAGCGTCTCATTCAATGAATAAAGTAGCAATGCTTGTATACATGCGGCACGGAGGTTTGCAAACAGGTTGATGGCGATGTTCATTTATGCAGTATTGCCGTCACTAAACTACCATTTTCAGAGTTCACTCGTGTAGTATTAGCGAAACCGAACCACAGCAGGTTCACGAAGATTACGTTCTGGCATTAATACCGTGAAGACGAGGATTACAATGTCTGTGGCAGCTACAGAAGACGGTCAGACCAGTCCATGATATGCGACTGATGTGGAAGCGGGACCTGGCACAATCCCCATAGTCAGGTCGAGAAAAATACAAACTGAACAAAAGTAGCCGAGCTTACATCTGCCTCTCGGAACGCTCTCTCACCCGGACGTAATGTCCAGCGCAACGCACCACGGATGTTGTTTGTTTGGTTTTTGGGTACATTTGGACAGCTTGGGACACTATGATCCCACTATGATGACACAATGATTTAATAAAAACATGGCTGTGCCGGTGGAACGTCACTTTACTTCATGGTTTCATCATTCTGTTTACAGACATACGCCATGCTGTGAAAGAAACTGGCACTCTGGTGCCTCCCTCCAAACACCCAGAAAGCAAACACATTTGCGCCTTGCCTGGCACAGGGGAAAGCGCTAACAAGCACAACATTTCACAAATTAACACCGAGCCATTACCGCCCGAAAGGAAAGAAAACTACAGCAGGCCGCTTTGATCCGGCGGCTTTGGGGGCGGAATCCACTTCACAAAATGTTAATCTATACCTTCGACACTGCAGATTACCCCCCAACCCCCCACACACCCCAACTATCACTCACCCACCTCTTCACATTTGTGACCAGTCTCAGATGGTCAAGGTCATTCTGTCTCACTCAAACTGCTTTGAACCTTTGAAAAACCCCTTTCATTTTCCACAAAAAACTGATGAAACGGTTCAAACTGATTTTTATCATCGCAGGTCACAGCCCCTTCCACTACGATTCTGAGTAAAAGTTAAGCTGCATCATGATAGCCAGGGTTGCTGACAGCCAGCGAAGTTGAAAGCACGTTCTAATGCTGATGATCAGTTTGGGTGACTTGCTTGATAATGGCTTGCACTTTTTAAATAAAGCCCTGTGTCATACTCTTGGACAGGAAAGTTTCTTTATTTCCTTTCAAGAAAAATAATGGGCTTTCCATATTATTCGTGTTTGCCTCTGGGCTTACACTCAGACAGGCTGATTTTACATGACTCTCGTTCTGAAGTCTCTCTTACTCGCTTATGGTCTTCTGAGGCCATGGACGGGCCATTCTTGGTTGGCACATTACAGTTCCTGCTGTAGCCGAGTGAGGACTCACATGACAGCACGACAGAGGCGAAGAATTGTCACAAAACGACTCAAATGTGATTAAAGGGTTGAATAACCAGAACGAACCCGAAGGAAGGGTGATGAGAGACGGCCCTTTGTGGACTTCCTAGAAGGGATCTCAATACCGTGTTTCCGTTGGACTCGGTCCTGTCAGCAGCCCTTTCGAAGAGAACGCTTGCCACCACTTCTTCCAACTTTCCGTTGGGGATGTATCAGCATTCTCAGCTTAGGTCAAACCTAGAAACAAGATTTATCTTCAGGAATCTGCATGAATGTGGTTTCCCCCCACCTTTACATCTTTGATAATACTAACCGATTGAACCTCCTAATGATTCAAGCTTGGTATGCCAGTCGCCCAGACTTTCACTTCTGACTTAACACTTCACTTCACGTCACACTTCGCTGGGGACATTTATTTCACAACAAGAACAATTTGCCTTAATGGAGCAATTCGTCTTCCAGAAAATAACCTGCACAACATCTGTTGGCAATCCCGGTCCATTCCAGATTTTGGTTAAGGCCTCATTTGTATAAATAATCTAGTGAGAAACAACCTAACCTCCTCACAGTGTGAATGTCCCTTGGTTTCCCTAGTTAAGGCACTGCGAAGCTTTACAACTTCCACACATTCCAATAATATAAGCATAATCTGCAAAGAATTTATACTTCTCCTCTGGGTCACATTTACACATTTGTGCCTAATGAAACACCATTGCTTTGGGATGCGGCCCCCGATGGTAATTAATTGATTCAAAGCACAACTCTGTGGCAATTACAACAGGTCTTTGGAGAAATTAATGTAACTGCATTAATAGTATAACCTTCTTTTGGACAAAAAGCTGAATTTGTGATGTTTTGCCATGGAGACTGCTCGTTAGGGGGAAATAGTGTTGAGGTGTTATTAGGAATATCGTGGCCTTGACATCGCCAGCACAGCAACAATGGCCGACATGAAGAGGCTGTTTTTTTTTCTTACTTAGGTTGTTCAATGTTGAAACTCTGAATGATTTGAATGTAAATAAGACTCCATTCAACATAATTCTTTGATTCAAAGGAGGGGGGAAGAAAACTTTAAAAGCTGTTTTATGCTAATGTCAAGCTTAATTGGCATTAGAAAAATTGCTCTGGCATGCTGAGGGGCTCCAAGATTAGCCAGAAGAGAAAGAACAAGATAAAGCCTTCAAAAGGCCTATTTCAGAGGAATTATAGCTTCCTTTGAACATCTTCCAAGTTTTAAATACATTAAAAGCCTGTTGGCATACATGGAAATTAAGCAGTACCAAAGTGTTCCAGAGAATTCATGGTGAATAACACCGAGGGTGTGTGGATGAAACGCGAGGCGGGGGGGGGGGGGGGGGGGGGGGGGGGGGGGGGGGAGTCCCACAGGGACACACAGAGGAATCCGGCCATCTCCCACAACCCTTCTGCTCGTCCTTTCTTCTCCCTCATCCTTTTGCCCAGGATCCGTTGGCCAAGTGGCTTAGTCTGGATGAAAAGAACCTAGCAACTAGCTAGGAGCTCCCCTGGCAGCGGAGACACCTCAGCCTGTCCACAGAGCCGGTAGGAGTGGTGGTGGGTACCACAGCTCTGCATGGATGAGTCTGCTTCACTCAGCACTGAGAACCAGGGTTCCCTCTGTTAGTCCACTGGCCACACTGGCACTGTTCTTAGCCCTAATTCACACAAAGAAAGAGATATTTCTAAATTATAAAACATCGTCATTTCACTACTGAGTACTCCAACATGCATGTTTAAAGAAAAAGGTCTCCCATTAACTTAATGTGTATGGGAGTGCTAGCTGTGGGACACACGCACATCTGTCTTGCACTGCAAGGGTGAAACCAGATCCTTGTCTCAGACTTGGCCATTTAATAGTTTTCTCCTAATATCTACTTGGGTGTCCGTTCGGCCCAGATGTGCAGGCCCCAGATGTTTGCTCAAAAGACACCCAGAAGTAAATGTACCCTATTAACAACCGTGCTAACTGCCCTGACACCAACTCTCTTTTGCGTCCTCCCTCCGCATCTGTCCATCCTTCAAATAATGTAAAACAATTCAAGACCTGACCCCTGTCTGCACCCCTGTGCATACGTCCCCGGTGGCACCCCCCGCAGGTGATTCAGGGGTGAACAGGCTCATGATCCACGAGGCGGACTCATCTCCGCACGATGCTGTAGCTCATTCCAAAGGGTTCAGCTGTGTGTGAGCGATGATGTCACGCAGGGTGTCCTACATCAGGTGGTGTTTTCGAGTCCCCGTGGTGTTCCGTGTCTTCACGACATCTGAGGGCTGTCACGCGGAGGTCAGCGCAGTCCCACCGGCGTTCGAAAACGACAGCAAGCCGTCAAGCTTGTGAGAGTAAAGAGAGGAGTTCCCCCTTCAGATGGTGACCCCGTGGCCCTTCTTTTGGAGTGTACACTCCTTTGCGATGGATTAGCAGTTCACTAAATACAATTTGGTTTGTGAGCTGTGACTTCTCGTGTGAGCTCTGATTTTACTTTAATGGACCATCTCTTTCACAAATGTTTATTAAAAAAAATGCCCTTTTAACTAAATGATGACAATACACGGTCTATTATCGTCACTTGTCAATCATGCAATTCATCATTGAGCTGACTTGCTGAATGACACCATGACACGTGAAACAGTTATTTTGCATCAAGATCATGTAAATCCCCATGGTGTCATTCATGGCAGACATATTTGTTATATAAGTCAGATGAAAGCCTTCCAGCGACAAGTCCTTTGAAGATCTGACCATATTCCCATACGAAGTCGAAGTTGCGGTATGTGTTTATTGCATCAGTTCCGGTTTGTTGAAACGCCCCGACGATGGACGCCGAATGACTGCCACGCTATCGTGTTTTCAGACCATATATGATCAAAACGTGGTCAGGACAACCCCGGCTCCGGAGGGATTTACATCGAGGGGAGAACTTGAAACTTGAAAGCTCTGAAGCACTTCATTTAGAGTTAAGAAGATTTAGATCAAAAGGTTAGAAGGAAAAAAAAAAAACATTCAAAGGGACGACCCTCAAAATAAAAAACCTCACGGCCCTCACACTAAAGCTGCTACAAGTTCACAGTCGTAGCGGTCCATTCCTCCACATCCTTGAGAGATGAAAGACAAGATTGTCTGCTTGCTTTGATTAGGGCTCAGGCCCCGACAAAGTCTAAAGAATGCCTGGGCAATGTTAGTTTTCTGAAAGCTCAAAGTCTCTTGGACCAGCGGCCGCGCCTTGCACCCATTAGACTGGAGCTGGGGGAACCAGCACAATGCTAATTACTTTGTTACTTGCTGAGAGTGCTGAGCTACGGCTGTGTTGCGTGGCTGAGACGACAGACTTACATTGTTTTGTTGGAATGTGCCCCTAAAAAGTAAACGTTGGTTGGACACAACTTGAGATAGTTTAGCTTCTGTGTTAGATGAGATCGTGTAGATTTCCCCAGTGACCACCATATAGGCCTCCAAACCTTAATCTGACCTAAAAGACATCATGTGCATTAATGTGGTAAAGTTTGAGAAGCCAAGCAGAAGATTACACATTTAGTCTAATCTCAGCAAACAACAGCAAACGGCAATACCAAACACACAGATGTCTTGGATAAGTATTTTCAGCACTCCCTAACAGTTGCAGAATTATGCAACTTTTTCAGTAGGTCTCTTAGTTATGGTGAGTTTATGTCTGCTGAATGTCCACTAACTTCTTCTTCTTGGGTGGAATTGATATTCTTGATGATGGATAATTCAAGACGAGGTCATGAGTACAAATTAAGATCTGAGATCTCCGCTATGGAAAGGCGTTCAAAAGGCCATGTGTTTAGCAGAGCACGGGAACATATGTTGTGCAACGTCTCAGTTCAGCCAGTTTTGATACCGGCTCTGGGAGAAAAACTCTACATTTCTGAAATTCCACAGCTTTAGATCAGACTGACAAGAGAATCTGTTTGAAATGAATCTTTCAAATACCTTTCAAAAGACAGAGTTGAAAGCTCTGGATTGTTCTCTTTTTTGATGCGGATCTCAAAGTACTTCACTGGGAAAGATTTTTGAGAATTTCCATCAGAGAATTATCCGTATAAACAATAACAAGAAACAATATTCAATCACGAGATAACTCGCGTCCGTGAGTGCGCATCAGAAAGGCAGCTGCCTCTGTAGCGGTGCGTGTTTCACACTTCAAATAACAATTCGATGAAAAATCACTTTCATGTGACTCGTCTGCCAACTACCACAAACAACGACAACATCGTGGGTATGATAATTATTCCAAAAAAACACCACATTTAAAAAACAGACTGTGAGTCGGTGGGAAGTCCGACCGCCACTGTGCTATCGGAAAGCAGCCAGCTTCCTATGATCTGGGCCCCCCTCGACTTCGGTCATCTGCTGAAAGAAGGCAGAGGGTGAGACGAAAGAGAGCAGGCCTTTGAACTCGCCCCGCCGCACAGGGAACACGCATTGATATTTTTCACAGCGCTAATTAACTGAGCAGTCAGTTAGAGATATCTTTCAGCGGGTTGGGCTTTGTTGCCGTGTGGCGTTACCGCTCTGTCCCAGGGGGACCGACTGCAGACCACCAAACCGCAACCAAAGTGTTGCTGTTCTTCCAGCATACATTCAAACCGCTCTTCCCGTGGAACAAGAAGGTCCCACCACCACCCTCTGTAGAAATGAGACTTTTTTGTGTGTGTGAGTGTGCGTGTGTGTGTGCGTGTGTGTGTGTGTGTGTGTGTGTGTGTGTGTGTGTGTGTGTGCAGAGCTCTCCAACAAAGCTTTTCTAGAATGATGAAGGTGTATTAAACCTAAGAGTTGCCTGAGAAGCTTAATGTTAAAGGTTTTTTTTTCAGATATACAGCTGCACACTCTTTTCATTCCTGTTCTGATAGAGCCATAAGCTACTGAAACACGCACACACACAAACACATCTACATGAGTGTCTAATGTGTATCTTGGTTCCCCGTGGGTCTACTCTAATCCATGCTTTACTTAAAATCCTTAAATGACATGATTTAACGACATAAATGTTACACATCGTGAATATGTATCCGGGATATTACCCGACCAAACTGCTCAGCACACACGCTGCAGTGACGGCAGGTCACAGGACAGAGGTGTTGATGTATGAGAGGGATGTGAAAGCATTTCAAGCGGGGCAAGGGAAAGGGCATTAAACCTTAAGGGACCAGATAGCAGCAGCACTTTAGCGGAGCAGATGATAAGACGAACCGCCACAAAGGTCTTATGGGTTACACTAGTCCTGTCCACTACTTTGCTCTGTTGTTGCTTCATAACAAATAACCCAATTCGTCAAAAATCGAAAATGAACAAGCCTATTCAAATAAATACGCTACATGAACAGATGACATATGTGGATGGAAGTCGGCTGGGAGTCAAACATCCTAGCCACTACTACACTATCCTCACACACACACACACACACACACACACACACACACACACACACACACACACACACACACACACACACACACACACACACACACACACACACACACACACACACACAAAACACACACACACAAACA
>OOFB01032736.1:0-33812 GCA_900323305.1 Trachyrincus murrayi | reverse complement strand
CCCCATCATCGCTATCAGTTGCCCCCCCCCCCCCCCCCCCCAGGTTGCTGTTGGATGACTCACATCTAGAGTTTTAAGGGGTTTATAAAGTTACCCCCACCAACACACACACACACACACGTCTAACAGTTGTACAATCAAACCAGTTGAATTTGATCGGTTCACAGGTCACAAATGTGAAGACGTGGTCTACCACGGTAACTCTGCTCCCCTGTGAAGTATTGAATTAAGAACATAAAGGTAGTAACAGGTGGAGTAACAGGATCTCTCTTGCCTCGACGTGACCACTACCTGCAACCACGTGGATAATATGCACCTTGGGCTTTTCTAAGTAATACCAACAAAATGGCTATTCCCCCCCTCCCAGAAATGTAACGTTTACTGTCTTTAGCTATTTCCATTAGCCTCGGACCACCATGTATAACTTGATGAGTGTTACATATTTCAGTTTATTTTTTATTTTTTATATTTACCGAGCCAGCTGAAGTAATCCATTATTTTGTATGTTTGGATCATTTCTCATTGACTGAGACCGGCGACCCCTCAGGGTTATCTGTTTAGAAGACATCCGATAAACGGTAAGCCAGGGCGTGAAAAGATTATTTCATTAACTGTGGAAATAATGTTGGTGGGAAATGGGAAAGTCGACATCTAAGATTCTTGGGCTATGTACTCTTATCTCTGTATTTTTAATTTTATTTTTCATTTGTAATGTACAAAGTCACTTAATAAACCTGTGATAATATGGAGTTGTTTGTTGCTTTATTGTGGACAATATGCTTGGTACACAGGCACCTTTTCAAATATACATCGTCATTGCGGTATGTTACAGCAAGTACATTTTAATACATTTAACATTTAACACATTTGTTATGGTAAGGACGGATGGACACTAGGTGGCACTAGAGCGCAGTACAGCTGGAAAGTTTACCCGGGCCGTTATGATCATTAAAGCGCTCAGAACAACTCTGAATATGACAAAATATGAAACATTACCTAAACAAATTATATAGCAGCAATAGTACATTACAACAAAACGGATACTTTGATGTCATCTTCTTGATAGAGTTGCTCAGAGGGCCCCTGCAAGGTGGAAATGACAATTGTAACGTTTTATTTTTACCGTTAGCTATTCCTAAAAAGAACTAATGTCATACAAACAAATAGGCCTATCAAATAGCTTACCTTCTTTATCAGAACTCCGTTTGCCCATTAGTCCCACGAAGTTTTCGTATTTCTGTCCTGGGTGAAAGTGCCATAGAATGAATATCAATGAAGCGAAAGATGATTATTCTAGGCTATATAGGCTCACTCGGTTTCAAAACATTTTCATTTTATCTGTAGTCCTATTCAATCAGATGTTTAAAGGTGAACCAGCCTACCAGAATCTCTGTTTCTGGGCAGGTATCCATGGTGCCGCGGCCGTGGTTTTCTGCTCGTCAGGAGATCTTCAATAGATTCGCAACGTGGCCATTTGCGCTATTCTCAAAGGCTTAGGGTTAGGAAAGGAAAACATACTTTAGATACACATGGCAAATGGATGATTAATCTATAGATACTGTATTCGGTAAACTAGCGTCCTTAATAATAATAAAAAATACAGGTTTGTTAAACTCACCTGTTGACCAATTGACCAACTGTCGTCCAGATCGTTTCGAGGAGCGACATTTGTCAAAAGAAAAGCGAGAATGACAGAAACTTGAAATATCCTCATCTTGAATGACGACGCAAGTAGAATGAACTCAGAACTGTTATTAATATACTATTGTCGCTCAATTACTGAAGGAGTGAACAAGACGGCGCGCTATAGGCTGCCTTTACGCGCGGTGCGCCTTTACGCACGGCTCGAGTTGATGGGGCTAATTACATATATAAATGAAGATATGTAGTGAGTCATGTGGCCGTGGTGCTCGACCTTTCTGTTCCTCATTTTGTTAAAGGATGCCACTCAAAATGATCTATTTTCCATTTCCGTGTATTCCATTACACGGCTCATCTTTTCATATTGGTTGTTTTTGAGGTCTATGGAGTCACACGTCACGACTATTATTGAATAAAAAGAACACAACCTAACATTAACACAACCTCATCGCCAATGATGTACGTGCACCACGATGTGTTTGGAGATAGAAATTACTCCCAGTTTCCCCATTATGTGTTTTTTGCATGCCCTGGGCCACCGTAGACGGACGACACGCCTATTTATTATAACTTGAATGTTTTTGGAAATGACTGGTGGCGCGCATTAAAGCCCCCTACTAGTTTTTAGCCCGTGGTTCGTAGCCATAAATCTCTTGGGCTGCAATACGACCTTTCTAATGAAACGAAGCGAGGCTAGCGGCGTATATGTAGGCCTGCTGTCCCGGTGTCGTTTCTAATTTACTTTCGTTTCTAATTTACTTTCGTTTCTGTCACTTGAACAACCGAAACATGGCTTACTTCTCCAAAGAGATTGTGCGTGTTTGGTTCCTTGTGACACTGACGACAGCCAATGTGATTCTTGATGATAAAAGCGGCCAAGACCTCGACAACGACACAACACAGCAGTGGGGGATCGAACCCGGGGATACCGCGACCGCGTTCAGGGTCCCCACCCTGGACGGAGAGTTCAGCTACTCCCCGGGGACTCTGCAGGGGGCTCTTATAATCCACGCGTTCACACACAAGTCAGGGTTTCTAGAGTGCATGTGGAACAACGATTCCTCTCTGGCCGACCTGGTCCGTGCGCTACCGGAGAGCACGCAGGTCCTGTTTCTGTCGCTGGACGACTCAGCCGTCGATGACGCGCTTTGGATGAGGGCGCAGGTGCACCGAGCGGCACTACAGCACGGGTGCTAAGAAAAATACCTTTTACACCGGATACTTTTACACCTCACCACCACTCCGAGTTTCACCGTGTTAATATGATGTTCAACTCGACAGGAGAAAAGAGGTGATGTCCAGGCTGCACTTCTCGCCGGTTCCGGTGTTCGCGCTGGGTAACTGGATCCCCGGGGTGCTCAACTCCTGGGGCTGCACCCGGCCCAAATGTGGCCTCGGCCAGACTGTCTTCACCGGCGCGGGTAGGTGGGCACTGGAACCCAGCTCTATAGAGAACTGGCAGTATTTAGATGTTGAAGATACTGTCAATAGAGAGTGGTAACCGAGCATGATGGAGCAGCGCCACCACATATCTGGAACAAACTTCCAGAACATCTGAGGTCTGCCTCAACACTTTTAAATCAGGGCACAAAACCTTTGCGTTTTCCACAGGTTTATTTTAAAATGTACGTCTTTATTATTTAACCTTTTTATACTTGCATTGTCTCTTATTGAGGGTGCTTTAAATCTTTTTCAAATTTTTTTTTTTTGTAAATCTCAAAATCCATATTTTAAGAAGACGCTAAATAATTGTTTCTTCTCATAGGCTGGAAGATGCCGGTGATCGTCAAGCGTCTGGATGCCAGATACGATTGGCTGGACCGCTGGGGTCAAGGGTCATACCACCTGGTGGATGCAGGAGATGGGTGTGAGCCCTCGGTCGTGGTGGCCGGGCGGGTGGCCTGGGTCTCTGATGGAAACTGCTCCTTCTTTACCAAGGTCTGGGAGCCCACCAAACACAACCCCCCAAAGTCTCACCATCTCACTCATCTCAGATGAGGATAGAGTTAGAATATTACTTTAGTCAAGTTTTTTATCAGTTTTATTGTCAAATGTGTAGTGTAACATTGTCATTCTGCACTAGGCGAGGTTTAAAATAAAAACACACACAGCAGTAATAATACAAGAAGAAAAACAAATGTAGCAAAGGCAAATGTGTTATCTTAATAGTGTATCCTCCCAGGATAATGATTCAAACACAATCCAAACTCTATGAAATGTAATGAGAATGTCTATTGTAACATGATTCTATCCAAACAGAAACTATGACTAGCGACATTGACCAGCACGTACCTCTCAGGAATAAAATGACCATCTGCTTTCTTAGTGGTCTTATAGTTTTTAGTTTCTTGGTTTTATAGTAGAATGCACCCTTACTACCCCTTCGCTGCTGATACCAATTAGTAATTATCTATGTTCTGATCCATATTGATCACTTTGATTGAACAGTGTAGACGTAGACCGATCAATCAATTTTTATTGACATTGGAGATGTCTAAGATACCTCTGTGTAAAACAACAACAACATGAAAACAGGAAAAATCAATTGGCTTTTTCTGAATTGTTTGATATGGCTTTTGGTGTATCAAATTTGTTTTGGGAATTATTATTGTTATGCGTAATATTGAATAATTATTCTGTTATGAGTATTATTTAAATATTATTATTATTATTATTATTATTCTGTTATGAGTATTATTTAATTATTATTATTATTCTGTTATGAGTATTATTTAATTATTATTATTATTATTATTCTGTTATGAGTAATATTGAAATATCGGTGCATCCACCTGCCGATCTTTTTCACTTATTCCATCATTTCAGTGTCACAGTAGACCAGGTCACAGTGGCACATATCTCTCCAGTGCATCTTCTAGAAATACATAAACACGGATCAGCAGGTCATCGGTGTGTTTTTCAAGGCGTTCGATGGGGCGTCGCAGCTGACCTGGTGTTTGCTGTGCCTGTATGTTTCCGCGAGGCCAGGTGCAGAGCATGGCCAAATCCAACGCCTCCGGTGTCCTTGTGTTCGCCCAGGACGGTAATCCCCTGCAGGACATGAACTGCCAGGGGGAGGAGGAGTGTTCCACGAAGCTGCAGGGCATCCCGGCAGCCATGGTCCACCGGGAGGTGTCCGTGGCCGAGGCTCTAAGGTAGGGAGCCTAACCCTAACCCTAACCCTAACCCAGAGTGACCTCCATGTTGGACAGAGTGTTGGACTAAGTCTAGACTAAGTCTATTTATCTTGATGGAGGATGTAAGAATTTTAACACCAAACGTCAAACATCAAACCTAATACATTTATTATCTAAATATATTTGTATGTTTTGTATATCTAGATTTGAAATTGGCATATTGGTAATTTTTTAATTTTTTAAACAAATAATTTGTACTTCTACAATCTGCCCTGTATTGACCTGATTTGATGATCAATAAAATGGAGGGAAGCCTGATTTTTGACGTCTCTTCTTCTCCTCTAGACTCGGACAGGCGGTGAACGTCTCCTTCCAGAACACACCGTCCCCAAGCTTCTTCATCGCCGTAAACCAACAGGGGGCGCTGTCGGAGATGGGCGGGTTTCTCTATCCCACGTTTAGCTTTGTCAACTGGCAGGCCCAATGGTAACGTCAGTCACAGTTGTCGTCATACGTCCGTGGTCATAGCAAGGTAGACGGAACGCTGTTGTGTTGCTACCCGCTAGGTTCGAGTTCACTGAAGGTCTCCGGCTGAAGCTCCTGGCCCCGGCGCAGGTGGTCCCGGTGTTCCACAAGGTTGTGATGCACGGACACAAAGGAGCCGTCGCTACAGTGGAAATATCGCCAGGTACGTTCATTACTTTCATTATTAAGCTAGGGTCTGTCGCTGTATATATATATATATATATATCCGTGCGAGGGATAGGCGATGAAAACCGACACGAGATGAAATGCCCACGAGGGTGGCGGATCGTACCTGATGTGTGACTTGATAAATACATAGATACTTATAGTTCTGATCCTCGCGGGGTCGGCCCTCGTGTGCCCATCGAAGCACTCTAGTCACGCTCTCGCACGTTTTAGCCCTCGCACGGGTGGGTGACAACGAATATTTAGGGTGTTGTGTTCATATGTAAACACTTTTATTTTTGCATTCTCAATGCAATCTCTTTGCATCGCTTTCCAGCAGCTTCTGGCTGTCCCTCCCTGGGCCTGTTTTGTGACTTCCTCATGTTTTTACATTGCATAATTCTCATCTAGTACTATGCATTGTGCTTGAATAACTAAATCCTTTCCGCCCCCAGGCATGCTGTACTCTGACACGCTGGAGCTGGATGCGTCGCTGTCCTGCCCGGGCAGCAGGGATGAGAGCTGTGCCCACTGGGACCACACGGTGCAGCTGTTCGTCTGCTGCGACAGACTCAGCCCCTACTGCAACATGGAGCTGGGTCGCTGGATCACCCCCTTCCGCAGGTAAACACCACCCTCCCCCAGGTACCACCACCCCCCTGGTTGAACAAAATCCCGTATGCCATTGTGTGTAACAATAGTCCTCACTGTCAATATAACCCAACCTTTCAATGAGCGCCTCAGCCATTAATTCATTCAGAAAGTAATGAAGTAGTGCCGCATCTGCACTGTGTTTGGACAGAGGTATCGGCAGGTGGCTGACCGACGTGTCCCCTCTCATGCCGCTGCTGACCGACGGCAACTGTACGTTCACCATGAAGACCGCATGGTGGGCCATGCCGTGGGTGGTCTCGCTCAACCTGCGCTTCAGCACCAACCAGACAGGTGCACGCCGATGCCATGACGACTACCGTGTGACTAATGGATAATGATACCTTTTTAATGGATGATTCACTGAACATTACAATTGTGTTTGCCATGAATTTTTTCTTTTTAATCCATTGTGTGCACGTTGTCCTCATATTTGCTTCTGTTGTAGATGTAGACACAGGTTCTTGTTTTATTTTGTAGTTCCTGCCGAGAGTCGAGAGCAGCTCAACCCCTTCCGGGTGATGCCCTTATATGGCGGCAGGACGTTCGACAAAAACTACAACAGGGGACGCCAGCCAATCAAAATCCTCATTCCGGCCTCCACTAAGAAGGTAAAATGAAAGGTATTTTTTATTTTTAAGTCATAAGTCAAATGGATGTCAAATTTAACAAAAACGTCCAGTGACTAACTTCTAGGGTGCAATCTCAAAGAATGACCCGCTCTGAACAACATTTGACACGGCCTCTAGGTCACCAAGTGTGGCTTGTGTGATTAGTATTTTTTTAAATATATATTACATTGATATGAAGCTCATCTCAATTCAATAGCCAGCGTTAAAGCTTTCTATACTTAAGTCAGTGTGTGCTGTGGCCTCCAGGTGCTGCTGTACGCAGTCATCACGGGTCACGGCAGCGACGAGAACGGCTGTGGTGAGTTCTGTGTGACGATGCACAACTTCGCCATCAACGGTATCAACAACAGCCTGGCGTTCGATGCCGCAGGTGAGCCGTGGACGTGGAAAAACAGCTGAATCGGGGACTTGAAATGATTAAGTTCTAAGTATTTTGTCATTTTGTTTCCTTTTGTGGATGAAGTGATTTTTTGCATTGAGTTATTGTGAAAGTAGTTACAATACAATCGTTAATACGTTTTAAAACTAAAACATCTGGCCGGGATAATAGGGAATATATATTTGTCATATATTTTATATATTTGTCAATATATTGACAAATATTTACCTATCTATCACAGTTTTATTATTGGAAATACATGGTATATAAGATATTTGTGTAATTGGGTTAGTAATTAATTTAAACTATATTTATGGTAGACATGGTCATTTCACTAATGGGGAATCATCTCAAATCAGTCTGGTCATCAACTGTCCAATCACACGCAGTATTTCTGTCTGTTCCCTGCGGTGTCGTCCAATCCGCGTGCTCCGTGGGTTCTGCCGGGTTCCCTTTCCAGGCTCCCCGCTGGGCTGTGCCGTGCGGGCCAAGGAGGGAGGGGTGCCTAACGAGTACGGCACCTGGCTGTACGGGCGGGGGGGCTGGTGTGACGGGCTGCAGGTCCAACCCTGGACCACCGATGTCACCGGACAGGTGAGCTATCCCGCCTCAGAGTGTTGTGTAGGAGGGGCGGGAGAGTGTAGCCGTTAGGGTGTTTGACTCCCAGGTTCTGAAAGGTACCGGGTTCGAACCCCAATGTCCGCAGTCTACCTGTAGGCATCCTTTATGAGCAAGACCCCCTAGCCCCTACCTGGTCATTACTGACTTCAATTCACTGTGAGTCGGCTTTGGATAAAATACTGTATGTACATCGGATCACATCTGAACCCCGCGTGTCTCCTCCGTCCCTCCCCAGCTGGACCTGAGCGGCCAGCTGTCCAACGTGCTCCTGTACTACGGCTTGTTTGAGGGCCGTGACCCCAACCCCACCAAGGAGCCTGGATACATCATCATGACCTCCTTCCTGGTCTTCTACAAATAACAACACGCTCTGAAAATGACACACTCTGCTTTTAACAAAAAAAAATCAATCAACTTGTTGATTGTGGATTGAATGTAAATTTAACTAAATAAATTAAAGAACTATTTTTTCCTTCCTTACATTTAGTTTTTTGTTCCTTACTTATGTTGCAGAAGTGGGGAAACTCTGAGCCAGGTTAATTATTGGAGAACAAGAAGCTGTCCAGAGCTTATGCTGCGCAAAATGTAAAAAAATTCTGTGTTAGCAACACGCTAACACGATGTTGACGCTGGACACTCGGCGGGGGGGGGGGGGCGGTGGTGGTGAATGGAACAAGGAGTACTCTTGACCCCACACGTCTTCAACGGCCGGCTAATCTGACCACTTACCCCCCCCCACGGAGCCAGCTGACATCACACACAAAAGAATCCTTCCCACCTGACAAGGCTGACATTTGACATTCCCCTGGGATAATTACATGTGATTAGTAATCACGTCCGACTTGAGGCGAAGAAAAGACCACGTTGACCTAATTCACCTCGGAGATGAGTCGTGTTCTCGTACGTTCTTCGGTTTTACTTCTTCCTCAGGGCACTCCAGGTAATCATCTCCCTCTCTCTCTCTTCCTCTCTCTCTTCTTCTCTCTCTCTCTCTCTCTCTCTCTCTCTCTCTCTCTGGGACAGTTTGGAGATTCAGGGAAAGTTCTGCTAAAAGAAAAGAAAACGTATTTCTTTCCACATAATTACAACATCCACAGTACATTTATATTGTGTGTGTATCGTCTTTAATGATATTCATGTGTGAAGTACAAAGAAATACAAGAAAATACAAAGTCACATTTTTTTTAACACAACACACACATGACAAAATGACATTTGTTCTGTAAAAGGTTATTCCTGGAAATATCCATTCATTGTATTGCTCAAAGTATGTTGTACTACATAAGTAGTACTTGGTGTAGATATTTTGTATCTACATAAGTATTATTAATATTTCTGCTGTCCCCTCTCACATCTGCCTTCATGGGCCTGTTTTCAAGGGTGTTCCAGTGAAACAGTACAGAATAATCCTTTAGTATTACAATATATATCATATATAGAAACATTGTTAGCAGTGCCTCCTTGTATTGCCATTGGATTTAAGTAAGAAAACAGTGCTAAATCCTGACGAGTGTACAATCTAGTAAATATGAGATGCTATTCGTGCAGAGTGTGTGTGTGTGTGTGTGTGTGGCCACGCAGGCACATGCTACGCAACAACACAGGTTTGACGGCAAATCGTTTCTGTTTCAAAGCGATTGCCGTTTCCTTGGCAACCACCGTACCAGAACTTGGCACATGCGTTAGCGTCCGGGTCGTAGTACCACCTGACCAGGTATCCTCGACACGGGCCGGGGTCCAGAGTCTGCCTGCAAGACCCTGCGGGAAACACAGAGAACAGAGTGGACAGATGGATGGATGAATGTATGGGTGGGTGGGTGGTGGGTGGATGGGTGGATGAATGTATGGGTAGGTGGGTGGATGAATGTATGGGTGGGTGGATGGGTGGATGAATGTATGGGTGGGTGGATGGGTGGATGAATGTATGGGTAGGTGGGTGGATGAATGTATGGGTAGGTGGGTGGATGAATGTATGGGTGGGTGGATGGGTGGATGAATGTATGGGTGGGTGGATGGGTGGATGAATGTATGGGTGGGTGGATGGATGATGGATGAATGGATGATGGATGAATGTATGGGTGGAAGAATGTATGGGTGGGTAGGTGGGTGGGTGGATGTATGGGTGGGTAGGTGGGTGGGTGGATGAATGTATGGGTGGGTGGATGAATGTATGGGTGGGTAGGTGGGTGGATGGATGCTTGGATGTACTGCACCTTTCATTAGATAGAAGATACACATTCATGCAGCAAACCAACCATCGCCATGGCAACCCCTTCAGTTACCTTCTAACACTGCCGGTACGGGAAGCGGAGTGGAGGGTGGGGGTCTGTCCTGACCCCCCACAGGGTCCGTGGGGGGTCCGGAGGGCTCTCGGCCGACGGAGTGGCCCCCTGTGTCCGAGGGGCCGGAAGGTCTGGGGTCCGGTCGGGGTGGGTGGGGAACCAGGGTTTCTATGTGGGGCCGTGCTGCTGGAGGACCGGGCTGGAAGAGAGATGTACAGTACCCACAGTTTTGAGTCCTCTCTATGTACATACCCAGCACAGCAATCTGTAGTAAGACATACTACTGTGAGTGGTAGGCACTGGGTTCGATCCCCAATGTCTGCAGCCTACCTGTAGGATAGGTACGCTTCGTCTAGCTTCTGTTTACTATTTAGTGGACACTTGTGTCTAAAGTGACTTACTGTGACTTCAGATGTCACTAAGGAGGAGGTAGGGGTTAGGCCTCTGGCTCAATGATTACATGATCTACATTGGGGATCGAACCCAGTACCTTTTGGCTGGGACTGGGAACACCCTAGCCACTACTAGACTATCCGGCTTGCTTGGTTGCGTTAGGTGGCTCTGATTGGATGTTCTCAGACCATGAGAGCTCCAGGTCTATGTCCGCTCACCCCCTGCTGAGTTCTCCTGGCGTCCCCCGTGAAGGTGGGGGTGTCGGTGTCGGTCCGGTAGGGTGGCTCCTGGACGCTCCCGGCCACCTCTACGGTCCCGGGGTAGGTTCTGCTGCTGGGCACGGTGCTGAACAGACCCGTGTCCTGTTCCTCACAGATTTTGCTCAGCAGCCTGGGCTCCAGCACTGTAAAACAACAACACAAAGGTGGAGAATGTGCTTGAAGAAACTCTTTCATTTCTATTCCCCTGAAGTCATACAGATCATCCAGATAACGATAGTGTACAGTTGAACCTGCAGCGTTTCAAACCGCTTTACAAAATGTGCAGTCCAATTTGTAGGCCAAATTAAAATCCAATCCAGGTCATACATTCATAGCGTGGGAATATTAAGAGACAGAATCTTGAAGTCTAATACCCATAACCCCACTCTAACACCCATAACCCCACTCTAGTAGCCATAACCCCCCTCTAGTACTCATAACCCCACTCTAGTACCCATAACCCCCCTCTAATACCCATAATCCCACTCACTGGAAAGAACGGCAAAGTCCTTGATGAGGTAGACGTGTTCGTCATCTGGGTCGGACGCCATCAGGTTCAGCTCCTCTCTGAACTGCTCGTACAGGGCGTCGCTCTGGTTCACCACGCCGATGACGAACATCTCGATGCCGCTGCCGTGCGCCTCCTTCACCACCCCCTCCAGGCTCCGCGAGTCTCTCTCGTCCGCCTGGCCGTCGGTGATGACGACGGCCACCTTCCTCACGCCGCGCCGGGCGGCCAGGAACATGCGGTTGGCGCTGTGGATGGCGCTGCCGGTGAAGGTGCCCTCGCCGATGTAGGCCATGGAGCGCACGGCCGACTTGACGTGGTCACGTGACGCCGCGTGCCCCAGGCTGACCACCACGGTGTTGATGTGGCTGTAGAGCACCACGCCCACACGCGTGGTGTCCGGGCCCACGGAGGCGCGGTCCACCAGGGCGTTCACAAAGTCCTTGACCAGGTCGAAGTTCTCGGGGCCCACGCTTTCCGAGCTGTCGATGACAAACACCAGCTCCAGAGGGGTCTGCCGGCACGTCACCCCGCAGCCTGGCGGACGGAGGGGTGGGGGGGGGAGAGGGATGCTGAAGGAGTGCAGTTGTTGATTCTGATTGGCTGAAATTGGTGCCCTGTGATGACATCACCTAGCAATCCCTCTCTTTGAGGGATTGCTACTACAGATGGTTCACTTTCTTTTAATATTTATTTTGACATTATTTCAATAGCAATCAAGGAAAAACGACAGACTTACTGCAAATGGATTTCACTATTGTTACGATATCAGTCCTCTGTAAAAGATGGAGATGGATTTTAGAACAACGTTCATATTCCTATTGCATTCATATTCAACATTCATCCATGTTGAACACCATGTCATATCCATGGCGCTGCACTTACCGTGAGTCCTGGCTCACCCTTCTGTCCTGCTCTGCCCTGTCAGCCAACACAGGGAGAATCTCTACATTAGGGATTCATATACTTATCCTAACAGTAGAAACAGTAATAACAGTAATAATATAACAGTAATAATATAATTATCCTAACAGTAGAAACAGTAATAACAGTAATAATATAACAGTAATAATATAATTATCCTAACAGTAGAAACAGTAATAACAGTTGGTCCAGTACCCAGGGTCCCGCAGGCCCCGGCTCTCCAAACTCTCCCTTGTCACCCGTTCTCCCGTATTCACCTTTGAACCCTCGCTCGCCCTGCGAGAGGAAAGCCAGAATACTATTTATTATTCAGTCCTGTACAAAATGCTCTGTCTGGTCTGAATGCACGGCTAAAAATGACAATGATCATTTCAAGGACAATTACAAAATGTGATAAACAAGTGTACAAAACGGCAAATATTCTACATCATTTCATAGAGTATGCAGCAACACTTTCTACATTCTTCAAACCCTAACCCTGTCTACGTTACCCTAACCCTGTCTACATTACCCTAACCCTGTCTACATTACCCTAACCCTGTCTACATTACCCTAACCCTGTCTACGTTACCCTAATCCTGTCCACGTTACCTTATCCCCCTGTAGACCCACACCTGGAGGGCCTCTGGGTCCTGAGGTTCCTCTGTATCCAGTCTCCCCCTGGACACAGAGTTAACAAACAAACAAACAAACAAACAAACAAACAGCATTAAAGAAGCCTGGCTATACGATATAATATCTCGTCATGGGGAAAATTGTTTAGCGTTATCTTTCAAGTTGTGTCATTGTGAAATATCCTCCATATAATTAGGTGTTATTGGTATGATGATGATGATGATTATTATTATAAGTGGTGATGGAATGATAATAATAATAATTTTTTTTTATTTTTTTATTATTTTACTAAAGTAACCTGTACCAGTAACCTGCAGTAGTGAACAACTGAAGTCAGATATTTTTTTACTTGAACCCTCCCAGACACATGGCACGGTTAGCCAATCAGAGCAGGAGTTGAAAATAAAAAGCAAGTTTGGTTGAGGATCCCATGGTAAAACAGTACCTTGGGTCCTTGAATGCCTTCTCCAGGTACTCCTTGGGGGCCCGGGGCTCCTGTTCGACCAAGTGACCCCTGGTATGAAAAAAACAGATATTTTGTTATTGACAAATGTTTACCTGGTATTGTGGCTGTATTGCAGTTTTGGCCTGTGACCCTATTTTTAGGGTCATTTAATCAAAAATGTGTACTCAAATGTCAAAAATCTTTAGCTTATAAGACAGCAATCTCCCCCGAGCCCATTTACATTTCAGGCGACCCCAAGTGGGGTCCCGACCCCTTCAATAGGGTTGCTGTTACCTTAACACCAGTTAGACTGATCCCTGGGGGTCCAGCAGGGCCTGTGGGTCCAGAGTAGCCTCTGTCTCCCTAAACAAAGTATTAACAACACATATATTCACTTACAGTAAATACACTGGTATTCCTTCTAAATGAATAAGTTCAAAACAGAAAAATCAGTTGGTAAACAGAAAGGTTGTACTGACTGATAAGTAAGAACTTCACTGTCACTACAAAGAAATCTACAATTGTACAAACATAAGAAAATGTCAGTTAGAGGTAAATGCTTGACCATTTTATACCTTGTTGTTTCGAGAACAAACAATACATATTACCTATTTTATGGAAATGTGTAACTAAGCTTCAAACACCCCCTGAATTGGCCCATCTCACCACTAGATGTCAGTAATTGCCATATTAAGCGTGAGAACAGTAATCTTATAGACTGTCAGAGGCTCGCTACTCTACATACCAGCATCCATTACCCCCCCATATTGGGTCTTGTCTGCACGAAGCATTTCCCCCCTGTGTTTGCATGGGCTTTAGCTTAGCATTAATGTTTAACGGGTCAAACTAAACGGACGGATGGACTCTATCGTGTACCTGCTTACAATTTAATTCAGGAGACACTTTGAGGCTTGCTCACGGACGTGTACAGGCCTAAGAGAAGGGTAAATCTCCCAGAACTTAGTACCTTTGGGCTAGGTGTCCAACACCCTTGTCACTCGTCAAAAAGTTAATTAAAATATATTCGTTACCTTTGGTCCGGGTAAACCGGTTCCCTCGGGTCCAGCTACTCCTGGCAGTCCGATCTGCCCTGGAGGTCCCTGTGGTGTAGACGAGAGAAGTTATCTCACCACTGTGCTCTTACTGATGTATATTGTACCAGCAGAGGGAGGCTACAGTGTTATAGTAGAAATAACGCAGGGTAGGTCTACTCACTGACAGCCCAGGAAAGCCATCCGCACTCAGGCCTGAAGGTCCAGACTGTCCTGGTGGTCCTCTATCTCCCTGGAGAATACATACTATTTTGTGCCACCTTAAATATGTGCAGTGTTATAGATTATCATTCGTGCATATCTCAGTATCAGAGTATAAAACATGCACTTTTCTATTATGCGATGGAGGACAAATTCAGTGTTTCCAGTGCGTTATCTCAGTGGAAGGAATACATTAAGGAATTCATTCATGTCTTCTACTCATGGCCTGCCTATTTAACCCCACACCCCTCTGTTTCAGTCCATTCCGGTTCCCAGAAAGTAATCAGAATGCACACCTGGTACCGGGAGGGACTCTAGACTCTAGCCAGACTAACCAGTTTCAGTGCTGCTCTCTGGATACTAAAACCCACAACTACATGAAGTTGTTAAACGAAGGACATAAAACTGACTTTGGGTCCACTGCCAGATCTTCCTGGTGCTCCGATGTCTCCAGCTGGGCCACTTGGACCCGGATCACCCTGGAAGGAGACCAGAACCAGAATCAGAGAACGACACCCGTGTGTGTTGTCCTCGTGACAGCTGTGCGCTCGGCTACGCGCGTCGGTCTTACTTTGGCGCCGGGTATCCCTCGTCCTGGAGGTCCAATAACACCTGCTAGCCCGGCGGAGCCTAGTTCCCCCTAGTGGTGAAACACAGTCACGCACACAAAAGCTCAAACACATTTTAACACATTATTCCGCCAATTCTTGATCAAATCAAGAATGAACGGCCATCAATGAATCAATGTCAATTCAAGGGTGAGGAAAATGTTTGGAACACATCATGAATTCCATTGTAAAAAAAATTGTTAAGCTGGATACACAGGAGACCAAATATTTGTATCTGTGTGTATTGTTTGGGATGTGCAGGTGCCTCGGCTGTACAGCACATGATTTTAGGGGAATGCTGGAGGAATGTACAGACCAAGGAGCTTAAGGCCAAAAGCTCTACAAAACACGAAGCATCAGGGAGTCAATCCTCATCCATCACTTCTGTGGACCGCTGTGTACAAACCTTGGGCCCAATCGGCCCAACCGGTCCAACTACCCCCGACTGGCCTCTGTAGCCTCTCTCCCCTCTGTCTCCCTATAGGTGAAGAGAGAAATACAACGCCATGCCATGTATCAGCTGAAAAACTCTGAAGACAATTATACTTTTTAGACCAAACTTGCACTCATTTAGGCAGAAGTGCAGATGACTAGCTAGAAGTGCATGCGCTGTAAGGGTGTTATGCTAGGGTGGTAAGCTAACAAATACATGTACGTACTAACTATAAATACCCTTAGAAAAGCTTTGGTGACAATAAAATGAAGGCTTGTGTAGTGGTCAGGGTGTTCCAAGCCAAAAGGTTCTGGCCTCAAACCCCACAGTCGAATGTCCACAGTCTACCAGTTACGCATCCTAACCCCTACCTGCTCATTAATCACATGTATCTAAAAGAAATCTACTAAATCTACTAAATGACTAAATAAAATGAATTAATTCAAGTATTAAAAAATAACAACACATTTAAAGTACTTATTCAACATCGCAAGCTCAGCTTTTTTCATACTTTCAACCGGTGGCTAAGTTAGTTGCCGACCTAGTGGTATTATCACTGTAGGAACAACAAAACACGGAAATCAAGGTTGCTCTGGTACCTTCTCTCCAGAGGCACCTTTACCAGGGGCCCCTTCTGTTCCTCGCGGCCCTGGGAAGCCGACGTCACCCTGTGGTCGTTCAAACACAGAAACCATGAAACACCGGATTGTACCAAATTGTATTTGAATGGACGTTTTGTGTTTTTAAGGACAGTAAAGAAAGACAGGGAAGTTCTTCAACATAAAGGCCAAACCATGGGAACATCATGTTCGACGTTCGACAGTGCTCGCAATAACCCATGTTTCACCAGAGCTGGTGATGTCGCTGCAGTTTCATTTAAGCATATGGGTTGGTCAACCCGCCCAGATGTATGATAAATCAGCCTACCAGTTGGTACAATCCCCTGGGTAGGCTGGTAGGTTGATCAACCTATCTTACATCTGGGTGGACACTACCACGTGTGATGTCGGGTAGATTTTGAAATGGCTTGCATTGGCTGATCTTAGATAATCCTAGTCAGTTACCTTTTGTCCTGAAGCTCCATCCACCCCTGGGGAACCTGAGATACCTGGTAGACCCTCGACTCCTGGGTCTCCCTGAGAGAAGAAGATGAACAGGTCTGGTCAGACAGGTACACACAACACCTGTCTAAACAGGTGCACAACACCTGTCTAAACAGGTGCACATGACTAACAGGTGCACACAACACCTGTCTAAACAGGTGCACATGACTAACAGGTGCACACAACACCTGTCTAAACAGGTGCACACAACACCTGTATAAACCGGTGCACAACACCTGTCTAAACAGGTACACACAACACCTGTCTAAACAGGTGCACATGACTCACATTCGTTTACACTGACGAGAATAAACTGTAAATCAATGTGAAGTTACGTTGAGAAAATCTTTCTTTCTATCTCCCTGTTTCTTTTGTTTTTCTTTCTTGCTTGCTTGTTTGCCTTTCTTCTCTCTATCTTCTCTCTACCGCTCTAATCTTCCCTACGCCTACCAGACTAATAACAACCATTAACGCACACAGCACAGCACAGAGTGACAGAGTTACCTTGGGCCCCGGCTGGCCGATGGCTCTTGCTCCTCGTACTCCAGGCGAACCTGGAAACCCTTGGTTCCCCTGTCAGGATCACAGCATGAAGGTGAAGGATGAAATACTTTGCTTTGTTAAAATTTTAAAATGTAACTTGTACTCAAACTTGTTACTATTACTTTTTACCTTTACTTAGTAGTAGTTTTTGTACCAGTACCTTTACGTCTACTTGAGTACAATTTCATCAAAGTAACGGTACTTTTACTTGAGTATGATTTTTCAGTACTCTTTCCACCTCTGAGGGAGGGGACTGATTCAAACGGTGTGGGTCTCACCTTGGTTCCCGTTATCCCGATCCCTGGGGGTCCTCTTAGTCCGGACACACCTGTTGCACCTGCATCACCCTGACAGGAGGAAGAGTGGAGGTTGGGAGCTATTTACTTCATAGTTCATTTCTCAATTCTTGTCCTGTCTGGGATTAATAAAGGACATCTTATCTGAATTCTAACCAATGATCAAGTTGTGTCAGACATCCAACAACACACACCAAGTATCCAAGATCCAAGTGTAACCTGCATTGTCATTTTAAATGATCACAATTCGATCATGTGAATTGTGTAAGACTCAATCACTTATTCTGGACGGTTGACTTTAACTGACTTGGCCAATGGTGAAAGACACCCATCCATCCGCCTAGGTTCACCTTTTCTCCCAGAAGTCCTGGTCCCGGAGCACCTATACGACCTGGAACTCCAGGCGGTCCTGGGTTTCCCTGGGGACAGATGTAATCGGTATCGGTGTTCGTGTTTTCGTTTGACTTTAAATGGAAGTTGTAGATGTAGGTCGTTTTACTGCATGGGATTATTATGCACCTTGTCCCCGTTGTCCCCACTTCCTGGGGGACCGCGGAGTCCCTGGATGCCCACGTATCCCCTGTCCCCCTGAAATGTAGCAGGTTCCACATGGTACATGATTCAACACCGTACCTCTGCCGTGAACTTCTCACTGACGTGCACTTAGTGCAGCTTACTAGATTTTAGTTAATGACGTAAGTTGCTTTGGATAAAAGCATCTGCTAATATAATTTCAATATTTCAATAATAATATGTTAATGAAGCTTGGACTGACCTTTGGTCCTGCAAGCCCCTCCCCTGTTGGTCCAGGATTACCCTGCTGTCCTGTTAGACCTGCGGGGCCCTGCACAGGCACACACACACACACACACGCAAGCGCACACACACACACACACACACACACACACACACACACACCATGTGAATAGGTTATTTTTACATTGATTTTGATTATATTGATAATTGACATTTTTGAGTTTCCATACTCACAATGGGTCCTGGTTCTCCTATTCCATGTGGACCAGCAGGTCCCGGTCGTCCTAAAAGTCCCTTCTCTCCCTGCGGTCACAGAACGATATCACATAATGATATATCACTCGTATCTCTTACCACTCAACAGCATCATAACAAGTCATAACAAATCACCATAATAATAACAACACAATAATGATATTAATAATAATAGTAACCTTGGCTCCTGGGAATCCGATGCCAATGTCTCCCTGTACTCCCGGAGACCCAGTTGTTCCTCTGTCTCCCTGGGAGAGAGACACCCACGTTTTACACAGAGAGAGCCATGTAATACACATTTAAATAGATAGAGATAGAGATAGAGAGAGAGAGAGAGAGAGAGCGAGAGAGAGAAGGAAAGACATAAAATGTGAACTTCACTGTCCTTCACCTACGTGAGGAGACTCCATGGTCCACCTCACTGGTCAGATGAATACAACCCATACTATCTTTATATTCATATACACATATACATTTCTATATAAGAGTTCATCAGCATGTTCTTTACTTGATATCATACTTGTTTGTTTATTATATTCCCATTCTCTTTACTTGTATGAATCTTGTTTATTATGTTTATTATATTGCCATCATTTTTCAGTCTTACACACACACACACACACACACACACACACAAACAAACCTCCAGCCTAATTTAATCCAGCATATCAGTGTCGGTTAGCGTTTCGTTTGTAAACAGCATCTTTAAGGTACATCCAGGCGCTGGTGGCGTGGAAAATCTATGACATTTTATGAAATATCTATGACATTTTATGACATTCATGACATTTTTGTTCTTGTTTTTAGTTCAATCTGGGTTTTGTATGTGTATGAACTGTAACCCGTCGGTTTGCTGGTTAACAACGTTCTTCATACCAGTGTGATAAAGAGCCCCTTGTGTCGGGCTCTTACTAGACATTTCAACGACCTTGGACACACATTCTAAAGGTCGTCCCTCGCTCCCGCCTCTCGTAAAACTACCAGTGTGACAATAAAGACATGACTTTACATGATTTTATTTTTATCTCAGAATGGGTCTGTGACTTGCTGGCCTGTATACCACGGTCAAAAGAAACATGATATCGATGATCTAGATATGTGTATTTTAAGACATTTTGAGGGCAATAAATGTATTAAATCACTTTAATACATTTATTAATAATAATGTATTAATAAATGTATTAATACATGTAACTGTGTTGGTGAGCAGCAGCCTATAATGGCCTATGTCAAGCAGTAGAAATAGTGGCTACAATTATCACAAAACTCCTGAAAACTAATGTTGGCATGTTCAAATAAAGTCAAGTTAAAAATCTTCATTTTCTTGAAGAAAGTAATCAAAGGATCAGTTCAATATGTATATGTAAATACTACATTTATACACATTTTTGGATAGTTTTATTTTCTTAATACCTCAATGGTAGATACGGGCCTGGTGCCTTGTTGTGTCTGTGTGTGTTTTGGGTTGCTAATAAGTTCCTTCCGTGATCTGTTCAATGTCTGCGGTCATCGATGCTACCACACATTTGTGCTACACATTCATGGCTAGCAGACAGTGGCCCGGGCTGGGTAGTGTAGTGGCTCCAGAGAAAGAGAAAGCTATTCTGAAGCTGTAGTCGTTATTTTTCACCCGTACCTTCGGTCCTGTTGGTCCCTCGTGACCTGGGTCCCCAGTACGTCCAAAACCCCCCTGAGACAGAAACACACCCAAATTCACTTCTTATAGAAACGTATACAAGTTAGAAAACTACAATAATAAATCATTGTAAACAAATTAAACAAAGCTTTAAAAAAAACATATGCATGTTTTAGCTTTTTGGGGATTTTAAGATAACTAGATCAAATATGTCAAACTGTACATCAAATATATACAAAACAATGTTAACAAATTGCAATTATCTGCAAGTATACAAACTTCTAAGTTCGTATACCATGAGAGAATGTGAGATAAGACATTTCTTTCCTCTTATTTGCGTATTACAACGCAGAACCCTTCCAGAGAGAACGGAGACCTAAACACTCCACAGATCCTGTGGGTCATCACTGGCCTACACCGCTGCTCTACGCTGTCATGTGTTGTAAACGTGAGCATTTGGAGCGTGAACGTTTGGAGACTGTAACTGTAAAGTCGATGAAGGCCTTGTATAAATAAACTGCCCGTGAGATGTTAAGACCACGACGATCAAAGCACACTTCCGTGCAATATGTGTGCGATCTGGTGCTACACTGCTAATGCTAACCCTAACATGTGACAGACATACCTCTGTCGATTCTCAGGCCTGGCTGTAAAACAGCACGGCTGAGCCGATATTGACCCAGTACTACAGAGAAAGTTATTCGGGAGCTAGTTCATCCCACAGTACAAAGACTGCCCCCGTACAAGAATAATAATATCACATAAGCATGGATTCACCGCTTTAGAACGCCACATTAGAGGCTGGATTACAGGCTCACATTCCATAAGGGCAGGGGAAAGTGATGGGGAAAGACAACTCTTCCTAACTGTCCTCCATCTTGGACATCTGTCTTTGAAGAGCAGGGTGTGTAGATTGCGCAATGAATCTGTCTCTTTTGTGTAGGCTTATCTGTGTGTGTTGTATTTGAAATGTGTAGTTAGCTGTACATTATGTCTATACAGCGTATTTGAAGCTGCATTTGAGGAAACCTGCAATACACTGCACTACTGTACTTTAATATATCTCATATTGTACTACTGCACATGTAACACTGTAAATACAAATATACCTATATATCATTTTTATCAGTGTTTTACTTCAGTTTACTTTATTTTTTATTGTATTGGAATTGTATTGATACTTTTATATCGATTTTTTGATTTATTGTTCTGCTGTTAATGACCACATTTCCCCTGGTGGTGAATAAACTACCCATCTATCGATCCATCTTTATACAACGATTGATGAACACAAAAAATATGCATGTGTTTACCTGGATTCCTTTAGGTCCTCTGATCCCTGCTGGGCCTGCGATGCCCTGTAGTGTGACATCACAAATATCTCGTTAGGAAGCACAAATTGACTGGATAGCGCATTGTTTTTGTTTGTTTGTTATTTCAACAATTGCACGTACGATTTCACCCTTCTCTCCCGGGGCACCACACTCTCCTCGCTCTCCCTGAAGAAGACGGACAGAATGAGTCACATGTTTACCTGAGGAACATTTACATTCTGCCGCTAACGAAACCCACAGCCAAGCTAAGGAGAGTACTCGCCTTGTTTCCTTTGTACCCTGGACGGCCCTGCAACACGCAACAGTATTTTTAAAATCAGTTTGTGTTTCTGTTGACAGCTACATCAAGTTACTGTTCAATGATTATATAATGTGACATATATATAATCTCTGTGGTTATCATGGATGATAAAGTATTACCTCATGGCCATGCATTCCTGGGCGACCGTGAATGCCAGCATCTCCCTAAAATAAAATAAAAAGACAAAATCCCAGTCTTCTGATTGGTGGTAAAACCAGGAAACAAACGACAATGTCAAGCAGTTCTCTCTCTTTGACACGACACCCATTAAGCCTTGTCCTGCTGTCCAAACGTCCAAAAGTTCTCTTTGGTCCTTCAAAATAAAAGCCTTACCTTTCTTCCGTCTGCTCCATTCAGGCCGGTGTGACCCTGGTCTCCTTTATGACCCTGGAGTAATGGAGGGAATGAGCTGTCAGTGCTTTGCTCAGAACAGCCAATAAACTGCAGTGTATCAGAACCCATAGAGGGCCGCAATGTTTTAAAAAGAATATGTACAAATATATTCACACACACACACACCTATTCACTTCATTGAATGTGTTCAAGTACTCACTGGTCTCCCAGGGGGGCCGGACTCTCCTCTCTCACACACACAGGTCTCAGCCTGAGGACACTGGGGATGAGAACATACATACTCTCACACACTGTACCACATCTCTCTTCAGCAACCACTGTACCTCTCTGGGTTATGGTCTTTGGTGTACAGTATTTATAGTAGTGTTATTATTAGTATTAGTATTCACAGGTCAGTACATACCTCTTCAGCAGCCACTGAGCTCTAGGTACAGAAACAAGAAAAGGTTCAGTATGAGGTTTTGATTGACAGCTGCAGCAACCGAGCACGTCTTTAATTATTTACTAATAATTACTCCACAGTATCAAATACACATCAATTACAACATGAAACTGAAAACATTCAGTTCATAATCATTGTCGATAATACAATCATAACTATAATGTCATAAAATAAAGTATAAAGGAATACAAAATAATTGTAATAGATGTATAATGTAACTGATGTGTAATTTAATAGGACTATAATAGGACTGTAATATATATAATACAAGTATAATATAATAGTAATGTAAAGTGTAATGTAATAAAAAGTGTAATGTAATAGTAATGCAACATTACAGAATTTTAATGTAGTATTATGGAAGACACACAATAGTTCTTAGAATGCAACACTATACACCTAAAACACTATATACCTACTATATATATATATATATATATATATATATATATACATATCGACTATATATATATACCTACTATATTTATATATAACTACTATATATACTGTATATATACTATATATATATATAGTAGGTGTATATATATATAGTAGGTATATATATATATATCGACTATATATATATATACCTACTATATTTATATAACTACTATATATACTGTATATATACTATATATATATATATATATATACCTACTATGTATATACACCTACTATATATATATATATACCTACTATATATATATATATATATATATATATATATATATATATATATATATATATATACCTACTACTACTATACAGGCTCTCTGGGCAGACGCCGGACCATTGTACACACAAGACATGCTTTACATGTCTAGGAACATTCATGGGCGGGGGGGGGAAACCCCCGGGCACAATCGGGTCTTTGAGGAGTGACCGCTGGCTGAGGACACTGAGCAGTGGTCTGGAGCGTGAGCAGCACAATGGATGGAAGTCCCTGCTGAGAGGGGAGGGAGGGCCTGCATTTCCTCGGCTAGCAGCTGCCTAAGCTATGGTTTACATTAGGCCTGACATGAGCCTCATCACCTCTGTCAAACAATAGATTGAATAATAACAGTTGATGTCACCCAATCACACGGATGGAGGGGTGGATGGGTAGATAGATAGATAGATAGATAGATAGACAGATAATAGATAGATAGATAGACAGATAGATAGACAGACAGACAGATAGATAGACAGATAGATATATAGATAGATAGATAGATAGATAGATAGATAGATAGATAGATAGATAGATAGATAGACAGATTTTATTTATTTTCTACATTATCGCTATGTGTTAACAAAACAGGTGTATGTTTAAACACTTGTACCGAGCAGCCTTGTGTCTCACCAGCTCTCTGAGCAGGATCTGCTCCAGCTTGGGGTCGGCCAGGCTCTGGACGTACTGCTGAGCGGGCATGCTGGCCACCGAGCGCAGCGTGGCGCTCCTCTGCTTGGCCCTGTCCGACAGCCCCACCGCAAACAGCTTGATCCCGTGACCTTTGGCCTCCATGGAGGTGACGATGATGTCGGGGTTGCGGGGGTGGTCGACGCCGTCGGTCATCAGCACCATGACGCGCACGCTGTCCTCGGGTGTCTCGCTCACCATCATCTGCGTGGCGTTGGCGATGGCGTAGGAGGAGTAGGTGCCTTGGCCTATGTACACCATGGAGCGCACGGCGCTCTGGAAGGTGTCCAGGTCACGCCAGGCGCTGAAGCGGTGGTCCATGGACACGGTGCTGCTGTACTGCAGCGCCGCCAGGCGCATGTTCATCTCCCTGCCGGCCACCCTGAGGGCGGCGAGGCTGGAGCTGATGTTCACCACGAATCTCTTCTCGTTCTCAAACAGGGCCCCCTTGGCACTTTCTGAGCTGTCCAGGATGAACGCCACCTCCAGGGAACAGGACAGATCTGGGAGAAAATACGATGTACTATTAAGTATTTAGTCGTTTAGTCGCTTTTATATACACTCACAGTGTATTCAGATACGTGTCATTAAGGAGCAGGCAGGTGGATAACAGGCATCCGGCCGGGACACTGGGGACCGAACCCAGTAGCTTACTTAATATCAGCAGAATCAAGAGTAAATTCTACTGTGCATGGTCTGAAATGTATTTCTTGTATGTCCAGTTTCTTGGACTTTGACTGCATCTCATTCACTTATCATATAAAACAGCAACAGGTTTCTGTGCGTCATGCAGATCTTTCCTGTCCGTTATGCGATGCGTTTGACTAACAACTCAGCCATTCATGTGTCCATTAAACACAGAACATCCCACTCTGACTCCCCAGCTAGGGGATCTCTGGATTTGAGAAATTATATTTCCCACCGCCGCTCAAGTTGGTCCTGGGTCTCGGTTTTCTCCTCTGGCCTCTTGCCTGGTGTACAGAGGCCAGCAACAGAAGGAAAAGCACCACTCCTCTCTGCATGTTCGTCTCCATCAACACTTCCACCCTACCGGAACAAAATAAACAGTGTGTTCAATTACAAGTATGGAATTGTAATTACGTTTCTCGGACGAATACAACATGGTGCATGAGTACATATGACTCATAGTAATCTATTCTTCACAGCCCACTCATATAGTAGTATGATAGTATGATAAACAGCTACATGCAGCATATTTAAACAAGCAGTAAAATGCAGTTATACTTTTCATGTTAACATTACTTACTATATATTGCATAAAGCACTATGCACTGTAGCACTATAGAACAAATATGACACAAACAACTAAAAACTATTTAAAAAAGGTTTGTGCTGTGTTTAATTTGTTTTAATACACCACCAAGAACAATAAATAACAGTTAATAAGAGTTTTTATGTGATGAATAATTAACATTTAAGTCTGGCAAAAAAGGGTATTGATTGTGGGTTTTATATAAAGTTTTTGCACATCCTGTAATTAAATTCGTGTATAATTAATGGCAAACAATAAAACACTTTACCGCAAATGTCATCCAGATGCAACAACGTCCTGTAGTTTGTGCAGTTAGTAGTTTTGTCGCATTTGTTGGTTAAGTCGAAGATTGTTGTGCTGTTTTAGTCCATCAACTGAAATTAAGCCGCCTTGTCCAGTGTTACGCGCTTGGTTCCAGCCGTTGGTTTACTTCAGTGGGAGGCAAAGTGTCCATTGGAGTCGCAGGGGAGGATGCTGTATGAACCATACCTTGTCCTGACATGCACTCGCCCAATTATGTCATAAAATCGCATTTTTTTCTCGGAGGAAAAAGACAAATCTTATTTAGCTTGCATATGAAGATAAAAAAAAAATCATGTTTTCTATTGGCCTGGTAACCGTTATACTATGTTATGTTATGTTGGAGATTGTTTGGATGATATCTGCGGAATTCCCGCTGGATGTATTTTTTTCCTCACTCGCCCACTAATGTGAAAAACAGATGGAAGTGTGTGATGGACTTAAAATCCCTCTTATAAAGTGTTTAGTCAGATGGGAACATTGCAGAAAATGTTAACTTATTTAAATGTGACAATCCACGAGTATTATACCTATGCTGCAATGTTGGCCACCTTTATTACTAGTAGCCTATATTTGTGGTGGGCATGAATATTGCTTTGCTATACACAATTAAAAGTGTGTAGGATTTAGTGCCATCTAGCGGTGAGGTTGCAGATTGCAACTAATTGAATCCCCCCTCACTTTCGAACGACGTAGGAGAAGCTACGGTGGCCTGTGCTGCCCTGCAAGCTGGTACTTCCATGGGTGTCATTTACAGGGGGGACGCTGGGGACATGTCCCCACCACTTTTTGAAATGGCCGATTTTGTCCCCATAACATTTTATAGGCATAATTTAAAAAAATTATGTTCTGAAACATAGCTTGCATCAAGAAAAGTTAACTAACAAATTAGGAAATAAGAAAACATACAATGCAATGGAAATAGTAGAAGTAACAAAAACCCCTAGCTTACTGATTCTAAAATGACCCCAAAGCGTGCCCTTTTGATGTGCCATTATGCTATTTTTTCTCGCTGTAATTATCTACTCTGACCTCATACCAATCACCCCATTACATTGCCTAAAATCGCATATTCTGAAGACCCTTTAAACATTTTTCAACCACTTTTCAACACAAAGTGACGCCCTTCTGTTCCTCCATAACCATGTCATCTTCTACGACAGCATCGAGTACCAATTGCACGAGGTTCCTTGATAGATTTATAAATTGTCATTTAGTCTGTAAATCTATAGGTCATAGCTTACAAGTAAGATAGCGATTATTATTGTTAATTGTTCCACATTGTGGTAGCGTTTTATTGCTAACGTTAGCCAACGTTTGCTGCTTTGCATGGTAATACAAGCAAACACTAGCGAAGTAATGCTAAAAAGCTATTTTATTCTAGGCGTTTAGTCTGATAGCGAGATAGATAGTTAAAAATAAAAACGCATCCTCTCTAGAGGCGTTTGTCCGTGCTGGGCTACTGTGACCTGTTCCATGGCGGGTTCCGTTTTTTCATCGGATTATACACCAAATTAAAACATACTTATGAATATTACTATGCCACTAAATTCTACACACTACACCTTTAATTTATCTGGCTAGATGGTTACACTTGCAATTTCTAATAAAAAGCAATGTATTGTAAATGACCATGGCTTGAGCGCCACTATGCGGAGACGTTCAAACAGGACGCCTTCTTAATTCGCAACGTGTGCGTACCCGGAACCCGGAACCGTCGCCAAACACGCGCTATGTTTCAGGGACATATTTTGGTGTAACACACAACATCCCGTGGAGCTCCCCGTCGACATGTGTATGTTTAATTACATATCTTACACGTTTCACCGGGTTTTTAGCTTCGATTTTCGAACAGCGATAGAATAGCAAGGGAGCTGATAATATTATTTGGCGCACATTAACGCGTGTGTGCTTATTATGTTTTTAAAGTTGTTTTATCGCGAGTTAGCGCTAGCTCGGGTTAGCCTGTCAGTCACTAAACTAGAAGAGAAGAACTTGAACCAAAGTGTCACGTGCTTCACAATGTTGACCGCTCTACTCAAACAACGATCATAATTACTTTTAATTACTTAAAAACGTAAGCATTACTTGTAAGAGGAGCTAATTTGTCAACGCTATTCGTCTTCTTATTTTATTTGTTAGTTTCAAACGGCGATCACTCCTTCAAGTGCATGTCCCATGTTTATAATAGCGCCTGACTGGCCTTCACCAAGTGCTTTCATATTGGAAAATGAAATACATAATACATATACGTGCTCTTTATTAACTCAAGTTGAACAACACAGTTGCCATAGCAGGAATAGTTCCTTGGACAGACCCCCGAAAGCTACCTTGGAAACATGAGCGGTTCAAAGCCGGACATCCTGTGGTCCCCCCACCACCCGGACCGCTATGTGATCTGTGACTCCGAACTCGGACTCTACCGCATCGGGCCCGCCGGCGGCGCGGAGACCAAGGCGGGCACCCTGCCGCTCTCAGAGGAAACCGCTGCTACCTTACTCGCCATCAACTCCGACACGCCTTACATGAAATGTGTCGCCTGGTACCCGAAGCACGAACCCGAGTGCCTGTTGGCCGTGGGCCAAGCCAACGGCCGGGTGGTCCTCACTAGCCTGGGCCAGAGTCACAACTCTAAATGCAAAGAGCTCACGGGGAAGGAGTTTATACCCAAACACGCCCGCCAGTGCAACACCTTGGCCTGGAACCCCCACGACAGCAACTGGCTGGCGGCGGGGCTGGACAAGCACCGGGCGGACTTCTCCGTCCTCATCTGGGACATTAGCAGGCAGTTCTCCCCCGACGCCGGTGTGGCCGCCGAGAAGATCCGTCTCTCGGCGGTGGACGTGGACTCCGGCTCGGTGGTGACCAAGCCGCTGTACGAGCTGGGCCAGAACGACGCCTGCCTGTCTCTCTGCTGGCTGCCCCAGGACCAGAAGCTGCTGCTGGCCGGGATGCACCGCAACCTGGCCATCTTCGACCTGAGGAACACCATCCAGAAGACCTTTGTGAACACTAAGGCCATCCAAGGCGTGACGGTGGACCCCCACTTCCACGACCGCGTGGCCTCCTTCTTCGAGGGCCAGGTGGCCATCTGGGACCTGAGGAAGTTTGAGAAACCCGTGCTGACGTTGACGGAGCAGCCCAAGCCGCTCACCAAGGTTGGAGCAGATATAGTTTATACAAAGATACCTAAAGAATATTTTGTATAGTTATGTAAAGAATATTTATATAAAGAGGGAGAAAAAATAGGGGCCCAAGCTGTCACAGTGAAGTGGCAATAGGAGTGGTTTGTGTTAAGCAATGTATGGTCTTTGGTCTTGAACACATTTCCTAGTAAAAGTTTCATTTTTAGAGTTAATCGATTAATCACGAGTTCTCTAAAACTACAGTTGTTGGTAATGCTCATTTATCTCATGAAAACCTCACGGAAAGCATATAATGTATGTAAGCGTGTATGTCACCTATGATGTAAACATATACATTCCTTGCCTACAAAGTTTCATAAGGTTAAAGTAAAAGACACGAGTTTGACCTTGACCTTTCCCCTCCCTCCCTCTAGGTGGCATGGTGCCCCACGCGCACGGGCCTGCTGGCCACCTTGACGCGCGACAGCAACGTGATCCGCCTGTACGACATGCAGCACACGCCCACGCCCATCGGCGACGAGACGGAGCCCACCATCATTGAGCGCAGCGTGCGGCCGTGCGACAGCCAGCTGGGCAGCTTCGCCTGGCACCCGTCGGCCCAGAACCGCATGGTGGTCGTGTCGGCCGCCAACCGCGTCATGACGGACTTCACCGTGTTCGAGCGCATCTCACTGGCGTGGAGCTCCACCGCCTCGCTCACCTGGGCGTGCGGGCGCCACCTGTACGACTGCACCGAGGACGGGGCGGACGGCGGCGGTGGCGGGGCAGGGGGGGTGGAGAGCGCCATCGAGAAGGACATCGCCACCAAGATGAGGCAGCGGGCGCAGTCGCGCTACGGCCACAACACCACCCAGGTTTGGAGGAACTACCTGCTCGCCGGGGGGGACGACCCCCAGCTCAAGTCGCTGTGGCACGACCTGTTCTATATCCTTTTGAAGTGAAGAGGTCAAAGAGCCAGCTGTTAGTGTCACAACAAGTGCTCCTTCCTGTAATACTGCATTTTGTTTTGAAAGAGAAGAAACGACATGGGTGATATGATGACGTAAGGACCTCTGGAAATGATGTTCTGTTCTCTGCTTTACCTGGTACCTAGTATCATGTTTTGTACTACTTTACTATTTAGATGCATGTCATTAAGAGCAGGTAGGGGTTAGGGCATCTTGCTCAGGAATGCCTACAGGTAGACTGTGGACATTGGGGTTCGAACCCAGAACCTTTCAACTGGAAGTCAGATGTCCCATCATGCCCCCTAATGATGAAACGAAAGTGTTTAGACACGCTCTCTTTGAACCTCTAGTGTGTAATAGTGTCTATGAGGCAGATGGTTTTCCTATGTAAGCGTCACATATGAAACAGTGTACAGAGGACCCAGAGCTGAAGCTGCAGGGGAACAAACACGCCCTGGTCTACTCTGGGATCAAGGACATCGTCAAGGTCAGCTCAGGTGAGACATCTGACTGGAGGAGGGCCAATTTACACAACACACACACACAAATACAGAGTCCATTTAATTTGTGGAATTACATAACAGGCTAAATAATAGCAATACAAATGGACTTGGGCACACTATGCAGTACAGTATACAGGGATCCTGCGGATCCTTAAAAAATAATCAATCTAAAAATAAGGCCTTAATTTGTATTGAAATATCTTGAATCACTCTTTCAAAAGTCTTAAAAATGCTAAGACATGGGAATTAGGATTTTATTAATAGTTTTTTTCTGACATTGCAATTTAAAATCTCAAAATCAGCAAATGCTCGTTGGGTGTATAAACTAATCACTTTCTGCTGAGCGAAGGTAAACTTGAACCATCGCTATCTTTCACCACCTCCTCCTTGCTGCTGTTCGGGATCAGTCTGGCATTTTATGAACTAGTGTAAAACGGGAGTTCAAAATGGAGGAGCAAAATTCACATACCTGCAAACTCGCATCTTTAACCACCCCTCAACCCCCATCCCCCTCTCTCCAAATTCTGGCAGTTAAAATTGGAAAAGGTGGAGGTGAAGTAGAAGAAAAAAATACTTTAAAACAGATCAGAGGAGCAAAATACACATATTTTCCTAACATTGTTCTGGCAGTCAAGAGTAGAGAAAGTAGTTCAAAACAGACATCCGATACATATACCCAACACCCCCTCTCTCTCTCTCTCACCCCCTCTCTCTCTCACCCCCCCTCTCTCTCACCCCCTCTCTCTCCCTCACCCCCTCTCCCTCTCTCTCCAGGCACGACAGAGAGCCGGCGGTGCTGGAGCGGCTCGGAGCGCCCGGCCAGCGCAGTGCGCTACCACAGCGAGGAGCGGGCCCTGGCGCTGAGGCTGTGTGGCTGGACCAGCCGTGCCGGAGGCGGGCCAGAGGTGGACGGCGAGCCCTTCCTGCGCTCCTTGGAGCAGGAGAAGGAGTGGCAGAGGGCCGCCGCCGTAGCCCTCTTCAACCTGGACATCCGGCGAGCCATCCAGCTGCTGCACAAGGGAGCCACCACCGACAAGGGTGAGGAGGGGGGTAGGAGAGTCTAGCGCAGGGGTACTCAAATACAAATCTTAAAGGTCCACAAAGAAAATGTTCAATAAGTCAAAGGTCCAGGAAAGACTCCTAGAGTTGACAGCGGGGAACATGAAAAGTATAATTTGCTCAGAGTCCGGAGACAGTTGTGGTTCGGTCCGGATCCGGACCGGAGTCCGGACTTTGAGTACCCCTGGTCTAGCGGCTAGGGGGTTTGACTCCCAGCCGAAGGCGTGTTGGGTTACGCATCCTTGCCCAAGATGCCCTAACCCTGACCCCCGCCTGCTCCTTAATGACATGCATCGGAATAAGGCATAAAAGCATCTGCTAAATGACCAAATAGTCAATATTAAAACAAACACCATTCCTTAATAGCATTTAGTCATTTAAGACGCTTTTATCCAAAGCAAATTTCAGATGCCTGTCGGATACATTCACGTGGCTGTGGACAGTCTTTGCAGTTTTCCTGTCGCGCCTGTCGCTTACCGCTATGGCCGACAGCGCGTCAATATAGAAACATTTTATTGGGTCCGAGTGAATGGGAGGCAGTACTTTTTTTAAATTATATATTTCGCCCCAGGCGACCTGAACCTGAGCGTCGTTGCCATGGCGCTGTCAGGCTACACAGACGAGCGGAGCTCCCTGTGGAGAGAGATGTGCAGCTCCCTGCGCTCGCAGCTCAGAAACCCCTACCTCCTCGTCATGTTCGCCTTCCTCACCAGCGAGCCCGGCGCCTACGATGGCGTGCTGGTGAGTCCACGCCACGGCAACCAATCAGCGGTCACCTTGTTGTTCCATAGAACCCAGGTTCCTTGGGAGTGGCGATCTGTGTTGTTGTTGCTGTTGTTTACGGCCTGAATTGTCTGATAACATTGCTTCTACGGTTGGTCCCGCCCACATAAAATATTAGATTGATGGATTGATAGATAGATACTGAGATAGATAGATATAGACAGATAGACAGACAAATAGATAGATGGATAGAGAGATAGATAGATACTGTATTAATCTCAGAAGGGAAATTAAGGTGTAACCTAAATCTACGTACAGAGGTGAATAATTATGTAAAAAAATATCTATATCTATATATATCTATATATATATGTAAAGAAGATACAACAAGCATTTCATGTTTGTTTTAAATCCCCACAATACCAGGTCCTTCCATAAGTAATTTCAGCTGATAGTTATTTTTAACATGGGATTCTGATTTTTTTGTATACATTTAGCCAGTTAGTCCTCACAGTGATTTTCATTCTTAAACTTTCATCAACATTCACTACGACATGAATTACTACTTACCTAACTGGAACTGGTATTGGCAGATTCAGTTTGTTTCATATTTACCTGGATTAGAAAGCCAATAGTAAATTATAATAAAGTTTAATCATTGGCAGTGACTGGTAAGTAGAATAGATTTCTATTTATATTACATATTAAGTTTTAAGTTAGAGCATTAGGTTTTAGCCCTATAGGGGGCCTCAGTGAGTTTTGCTGAATCACTGATGGGTAAAATAGGGGCTTTTCAGTTTTAGAACTTTTCAGTCAAGATACTCAAAATACTTTCACCACATGTTCACCAAACATTGTTTAATTCTTGCCCTGTTTTTCAGTACGAGAGCAGTGTTGCGGTGCGTGACCGAGTGGCCTTTGCCTGCATGTTCCTCAACGACACGCAGGTAACATTTAACACACCCGCGACCACACACGCTGGGTTAAAGTCAACCCCAATGTTAAACTCATTCAGCCTGCCTCTAAGCATGTTGCTATTCAACATTTGAACTCTCTCTCTCTCTCTGTCTGTCTTTGTCGTAATCGTTGCCATGGCTCTCAATTAAAGGGATATGCTGAGAAATCTGTAAATTGGCGTTGGCCCTTCTTACCCAGATTCATCTTTGTGCGTCCATAATGGTAGTTCGCTGGGATAGCATTTACTTTCAGTTAGCCGCTTCCATTGACTTGCAGCGTTACAGTAGCCTAGCTCCTGTTCATGTGAGGGGAATACACTTTGAATTACTTTCCGAAGATTTCCAGTGTCGGTAACAACACAGCAAGATTGTAGTTTGCAGCAGGACATATACACAATAATATGTGTTGCTAAAGCATTACAACGTTTGTACTCTCTCTCTGTGTCCTAACCGTTGCCATGGCAGCTGCCGCGATACATTGAGAAGCTGACCAATGAGCTGAAGGATGCGGGGAACCTGGAGGGCATCCTGCTGACGGGGCTTACCCGGGACGGGGTGGACCTGATGGAGAGCTACGTGGACCGCACCGGGGACGTCCAGACGGCCAGCTTCTGCATGCTCAAGGTACAGTAGTAGACATCATGTTAACCAGGACACACACACACACACACACACACACACACTTCTGCATGCTCAAGGTACAGTAGTAGACATCATGTTAACCAGGACACACACACTTCTGCATGCTCAAGGTACAGTAGTAGACATCATGTTAACCAGGACACACACACACTTCTGCATGCTCAAGGTACAGTAGGAGACATCATGTTAACCAGGACACACACACACACACACACACACACACTTCTGCATGCTCAAGGTACAGTAGGAGACATCATGTTAACCAGGACACACACACACACACACACACACACATCTGTGGTGGTTTTAGTACAATACTAAAAGTTTCTTTTTTGTCAGGTTAACCGTCTACTAACTTGGAAGCCACAGCTA
>OOFB01032735.1:3801-15763 GCA_900323305.1 Trachyrincus murrayi | reverse complement strand
GTTTTTTTTTTTGTTTTTGTGCATGTGTGTGTGTGTGTGTGTGTGTGTGTGTGTGTGTGTGTGTGTGTGTGTGTGTGTGTGTGTGTGTGTGTGTGTGTGTGTGTGTGTGTGCGTCTTTGACAGCTTGCAGTATTAGGTGCATGCAGTCCTCCCGTGCATGAGCAATGGCTTCCGTGCCTCTTAGAGACAATCAATTTGAACGCCTCACATTATGGGAAATAGAGCTGTTTTCTCATTCTGCACCTCATTTTCCTATCTTTCTCCTTCTCAGTCTCAATTCTCTCACTCACACTCATCACCCCCCCCCCCCACTTCCCATTTCTCCAAAGTATAGCCATTTGGTTATATTGCTGTGTGGTTTGATGTTTCCCAGGCATATGAAGTAACACACAATGACTCCCCCGATGTGCTCTCCTGTTTTGTGGTCTGACCATGATAGATAGGAGCTGTGTGGATGCTAGCTCCCATTGTTTTAATCACCTCCGACTCTGATAGAAAATCAACAAATATGCAGCACTGTGCACAGTACTAGTTTTGGTGGTCTAAAAAGGTTCCTTTGGATCTCACTATATTTTTATTACATTTGTATTTATTTATTAGCTTTCTCTGTCAAAATAACACCATGCACGTGCGCGCGCGTGTGTGTGTGTGTGCATGTGTTTGTGTGTGCTTAGTGTGTGCTTAGTGTGTGAATCGTGACTCTGTATTGTCATTACAACGATAACCAAACAACAGCCACGCTGGCACCACACTAATCCGTTGGGTATCATCATGTTTGTTTGTATTGTGTGTTTGTGTCCCTCTGTTAGTCCATGTGCATGTATGTCCATCTGTCTGTTATGTTCCCCGTCCACGGTCTTGCCTTCTTGTCGTCCCAGTTAATTGAATTTCCAATCTGCAGTCTTAACGCTTGTCAGTTACTGTGAGCTGTGGAGATCTCCTTCAACAAAATGTGTCGCATGGGGTTGAAGGGTTGATGTGTAATTCATCCGATCTGCTTTACGGAACAGTTTTGTCATCTCAGCATAAGCTTCACTTAATAATGTGCTGATAACACATTCACGAGAGTCACAAGCCACTGTCGTTTCACATCTAAAAAATCCTGATCAGAATGACGGTAGGCCTTCATTAAATCAAATTCAAAAACAAAAAAACTACTTTGCCAGAGCCATCGACAAATCTTGTCCTCCGGGAGACAAAAAAACACACAAAAAACACACAGGCTACACACAGGCAAACAAGTTCTGTCCATCACAGAGTATTCTCTACGAATCTTAATCCTCCGCGTCATCCTGTCTGACAGTTACTTATTAACCAAACAGTTCCCATCACAAAGACCTGCCAATCACACTTGTGGTGGAGCAAGAGACACAGTGAGTGGGAGATAACAAAAATAAATCTTAACTTTTAGGCCCATATTCCATATTAGTTCCCCCAAGCTTGTCCTTGTTGTGAAAGTTTACGTGTCGTTGATGTTTGATTGTTGATGGTTGCGGGGGGACAAGTATTGCAATTGAGTAGACATAAGAAAGGAAACTCCCATAATGCTGAAGATAATATGACATCAGAAAAAAACTATTGAACACTTTGAGGCTCCTGTTAGGGTTGTGGGGAGGAGTTGTTGAATAGTTTTGTGCAACTGTCCAATATAATCTGTGTAATTTAGATTTTGTTTATAATAGGTGGCACCAATAACACGTTTTGCATCACTTTGCTATGTCGTTGGTTGATAGTAGAGTATTTTGACTACAAGCTGTTTTTTTCAATAAATAAAACCAGGCACAGAGAGAGCCAACATGGCTCAAGAGACTCTCTTCTCTTGTGTGCACCTCACCTCGTTAGTTAGCTGTTCGTTCGGAGGCAGCGCCCCACATCCACGTGTCGTCGGTGGTACCTATTATAATGACATTATATATCTAATCACACAGATTATACTGGAAAGCACTACATTATTTAAAAACTCTCCCACTACCTCAACGTGTTAAATCGGTGGACTGCCCCTTTAATTCATGAAAACAACGTGAAATTGCATTCAGATCATATACTCTTTCCTTAATATGAGGTATCTAACACACATATGAGGGACAAGGGATGATTAGTGCTGGACAAAACATAGTTGTGTGTGTCACAACAACGTGTGATTTCATTGGATCGTGCAAAATTAAAAGATAACTTGCAGTTGTTGCCAACGTGATTCTGTGTCTCTGGGGGCGCAGCTCAGCGCAGATGCAAAATCTTAGATTTGCGTCATCCGGCATCATCCGGCAGACAAAAGTAGCGGGGTGATCCAGTTGCAGGCAACATGGAGGAAAGGTAAACATTGTTAATTTGCGTATACTACCCACATTGAAATGATACAAAGCCTGTTGAAAAATGGCAAAGTTCCCCTTTAAGGGACAGTGGCAACATTTTATAATTGGATGAATAACTAATACTCAGATTCTCGTTGGGGGTTCATAGGTTTCTCTGTTGAATAGGTGGATCTTATCGATGTGGAAATGAGCTAACAATGTGAACATTTTAATGCAATCAGAAAAAATCATAGTGGACGTTGTGGAATTGGCCTTCGATGGACCACTGCAGAAATTGATGTTCGACATTCATTGAAACTTACTGTATGTTGTACACGATCCATCCACTTTGAAATCCACTCTCAATTCACAGACAGAGACCTGTCAGTCTAACACTTCAGGCATGCCCGAAAAGTTCCCTGAGTGTCACAGCTCAACATTTTTCAAATTGACCTGCCTCCATTTTTTTTTACTTGTTCCTTCTTTGGGCCCACTCCTGGAGCCATTACAATGACACTGGCTATATTCACCTCCTGCTGAATGCAATAGGAACTACATTATTAGTATGGCGCTGACAGTATGGACACAAAATGGCTCCATGGCTCCTGGTATATATATTTTTCTTTAGTTGCCAGTGTGCATCAGCGTGAGGCTGTATGAGAAGACAACGCTTGGCCGATCTGAGATGGCCTGATTGCGTGGTTGAGTCAGAGGCAACACTTTGGTGTCATCTGCTGAATGTACAATAACGGCTACTTTAATGCAGGAGAGAAGGCTCTTAATTTTGATTTGTAAATAACACTTACTGTCTTTATTAAAAGGACACGTTATGATAATGTTAGCATTCAGTCTCTCCGGTGTGGTTGATGGACAGTTATTGTCTCAAATTACATTCGGCTACAAATGACAAGGTCAAAGTTGAGTTTCTGACATGCCGGCGCTCGATTCCTTTTTTTAAATCCCGCAATACAAGGGTCACGCTCAGACTCTCAGTTAGAACGACAGGATTGTGGAAATGTGTGATCTCTACGTTTCCTGCCACACGTTGTCTTCCCCGTAGGCCAGACAGAGCTAGGAAACGAGACATCTGGAAAGCTCTGCTGTGAAGGGGATAGAAGTCAAGACGGTGTGACATGAGGCACAGCAGCGGGGACACACGGCACTGGCTCTTTTCTATCAATAGGAAAACAATGAGTCAGCCGCGGCTGGTGGTGGTCCCAACACTGGATTAAAGGGGGGGGGGGGGGGGGGTGTACGTGTACGATGGCTGCATGGCATACGACATGACGGTTCTGGCGGCTGAGAATCTTCACGAAGCAGTTCAGAGGGGAAGCAAATATACGTCGTCGCATGCGACGACGTATATTTGTTCTGTTATGTGTGTCCGTATCCTGCGAGCTCGTTGTTCACTGGAGAGGCTTAGTGACATCCAGACACACAAGATGAATGTCACAGGTGAAATTTGATTTACTTTTGCTTTAAATTGGCTTTTGTTGCGCTTTAGACACACACACACACACACACACACACACACACACGCCACACATTACTCTGCAGTGGCTCTGCAGTGAACGCCAGCAATCGCATTAGAACTAGGAATTGCGCTCCTTGCTCCCCCCCCCCCCCCGCTCCTCCCTTGCTGCACCCCCACACAGCGCCTCCTCCCCAGCCCCGGCATACACCATTCCATCGGACTGACGGCCGTGCTCCCTCAGCACTAGCGTAGCGTAGCTTAGCTCGGCCCTGCACTATGTCGGGGGCAGTGAGCTGTGCTCGGAGACGGGGAGCGAGGAAGTATCCAGGCAGAGAGAGTGACATGAATTAAATATCCCCGTGCCGTTGTGCTTTCCTCGTTTCTCCATTATGGAGGAGAGCCCTGTCGACCGTGAAGTCCATGTTAATTGTCCTGGAGTAGCGCCGGGCGAGGCCTCAGATGGATAGATTGGTAGATGGAGTGGAAGACTTGAACAAGAGCTGCACAGCCAGGCATTAACGGCACACAAAAAAGAGGAGTGGGCCCTTTGTACATTTTTCATTGCCGTAAACATTATTTTATTTTCTTCTCCCGCTCTCTCCTTTTACTTTAATCCTCTCTCCCGGCGTAGGACAAGAGGGGGATGTTAAGACACCTCGTAACCAGGCTTGACAATACAAGCCAAGCGTCTTCTATCTAACTGCCTGCTGCTGCTGCTGCTGCACACGGTTTTGTCCTGCAGAGCATTAAGTATCTCTGGCCTTCAGACGTTGAAACGTTGAACAAGCCGTGAACCTGCGCCTATTCTAGTCAGTGGGTGGCGATGTCCTTCATGCTTTCTGTCCGTGGACAAAGACCCATATTTGTTGCATGATTTGCTTTTGCTTTTCATTTTTTTAAACCAAGGTTAAATATGCCATAGAGTTTTTAAATATGCCAACGACTTTTATCGTTGGCGTTAGTGCTGCGGTTGAATGCATGAATAAGAAGTTCATGTTATAAATTCAAGTTATCGGTTTAGATGGTGGAAATGGGAACTATGTTTTGCGAGAAGTTGATGTGACATTACGGGTACTGTGACGTTGTCTCACAGTGGACATGTCCCTGTCCATCCATTCTTCTGCTGTTGTTGTTGTTGTTGTTGTTTCTTTAATTCTTTCCGGTCCTGCAGTGCTTCAGTGCTGCAGTGGATTTTTCGAGGGAAGCTATTTTTTGCTTTTAGGTCATTTTGTAACAGTGCGCGCTCCCAACGTCTTTCATCTGCACTCAATACTCAAACATGCAGTCCCAACGGTGTCGTTCTGCATCACGCTAGTGATGTAGCGAGGCGGGCCTCCCTCTGTAAGAGGGCGACGGCAGAACCGAGCCGCAGAATGCTAAGAGAAGCGAGAAATGAAAAGAATATGCTCAAGATGGCCGACCCGACAGCCTTCACCTCAAGTAGCGCAAATTGGCGGAACACAGAAAGAGAATGAGAGATGAGCGGATAGATGAGAAGGTACGAGAACAAAAGATTGTGGAGGAAAAAAAAGTTGACAGCTCGCCAAGCACAGTTTTGTAATTTTAAAGAAGCCGTCTCTAATTGGGTTCCTTGTCTGCATATTTTTGATAAGGTTTTTGCTGATGATAACACAAAACCAGTGCCTATTATTAACCTCCCTACACTTAGATTAAGCCAACTGTAATAACTATAGCCTAGGCCTATACATATGTTAATACTGTGGCCCTCTGCTTTACCCCATTCAATGTTTAATGCAAAAGTCTCATATGATAATAGCGATACGATGAAAAATACGGGGAAGAAAATAAACTTTTCCATTGTTCCATTTTAATGATGGTTGTGAATATTTCGCCGTGAATGTGTGCAGCTTTTGTTATGTTTTTCAAAGGCATTACCGTTGGGATTGGTAGATTATAGACTTGATGCGTCTCTCATACTCTCAAGGGCGTACACGGTGTGCATGGGAAGGTCGTCCTTCAGCCAGAGCAGGAGAGTTCAAGTCTCTGGTGCCGATAGAGCTTTGCCAGAAGGACCAGAATGATTCCCTGCCATCTCTCCTCGCTGTAGGCTTTCTATAGCTGGTCACTGAGGAGGGCAACGTCTCTGACCCAAGAGACGGGAGGCAGGGAATTAAACAGTAAAACCGTTTCACTGACGTAGTTAAAGCTGCACTCAGCAACTCGTGCTCGCCCCACATTGTTTTGATGAAATAGTGTACTACTAGGAGTGTTTGATTGAGTTCCCTGTGGACTCAATCTGGTCATGGAAAGAAATGGCTCCATTGTGGCTTATTAGGAGATGGAACACCGCATGATAAGAATAGTAACGTCTTTTTACCCTCACGCTGTTAGTCACCGTGAGGGTGATTTTACTTGGGCGAAGGCCAGGAGGAAGAACAAGATCTGAGGTTGCTAAAGGGTTACCGACAGTATCGTCGCCGATGTTGTGTATGCTTGATGGGACTTCTTTAGACAATCTTTAATGATGAATCTGCGCCATTTTTTGGCGCACTGTATTCAGTTGTCAAGATACATTCACGTGCAGGACACTGCGACGTGACATTGTAACATCGCTGACGTGTGAGTGGAGCAGGAGGAGGCGGGAACGGCAGAAACTGGGTTGTGGTGGATGGTAGGGGTGGTGGTGGTGGTGGTGGTGGTGGGCGTTTCAGGGTCAGTGTTGACAAATGGGTCTGCAGAGTTAGCCCTGGCTCCAGGGACCAGTCAGCAGTGAGGTCAGCACTCCCCGAAGAGGGAGGGTGGAAATAGGGTTTTTTACCTGTCGCAACACCTGAGATGGGGAGGGAGGGGGGGGTTATATATGGACTAAGTAGACCACCCCACAGAGGTATTAGAGCCACGGCCCATTTAAAGCCATAGGAAAAAACACTCTTCTTTTCTGTCCTGGCTTCACTAAAACATCCGTTACCATTACCAATATCATTCGTCAAAATGACTTTGTACTTTGTATCAGTGGATACAGATACATCCTTCGCCAAGTACGTCATTGCTAATCCTTTACTCTGTTCAAAATGTTTGTAAAACTCCTATGGACACCTTATTAGATGATGTAATTCATTATTTTCTTATTTTCTGAAATGTGGCATTTCTGAATTGATCTGACGCCTCTTTGATTTAACGCCTCAGATGAGGCTGAGCAGCACATTTCTCTCGGGTCACACAGAAAACAAGTGATTCTGTGTGTTGCATTATCACTTTTGTTACTTCAGTTAGCCATCTAACGATGTCTTACCAGCGGTAGTAACCCTGACCTCCCTTAAGTCGACCTCGCTTCATTTAGTCTTGCGTGTACCCTTTAACCCTTGGTCTACACCCACAGCTTAAAGCTGGCCTATGCTACCGTCTCATCGCAGGTGAACCGTCTTCAGCCCCGCGAACGACGATTCCTGCTGTTTTGTTAGCTGCTTTACCTTTTTCGGCACATTTAAACTCCTTCAAAGTGCGCGTGTTAACAAACATTATCTTTTTGTATGTATTTATTTAAAGGGCAAGAGTGCTCCGTGTACCTTCGGGTAAAAAAAAAAAACAACAACTTTAAAACAGATCAACCGCTTCCTGTCAACTGCGTTGGCAGTTGCTCCCGGGCAGCGTGTCCTTGAGAGAAGCGTTTCTGCTGGGTGTCAACAAAGGGAGACGCCGCCATGACGCATGCTGAATCACCGCCACAGAGGCAGTCATGGCCTCTTTCGCCGCTCATTGAACGCTATTTTCAATAGCTGCATTCACTGTAGATTCACTGTAGGGTTGTTGAGAAGTCACAAAGTTCAGGAGCAACTTTTGTTAAAGCATAATTCAAGTTTGGTAGAGGAGCGGGTTGTGCAGTTACCTCGCCATGGCTCCAGATATTGGCGAGATATCTTCAGTAGTCGCCCCGTAGATTCAAACTCGATAATCCAAAATAGTGTTTTTTTTCCTCTTCCCCCTTGACTTGCACGGCGAAAACAGGTTTCAAAGTCACACTTTTAGCACACAAATGAAGGCGAACAAAGGGGATTCTGCCAATGTATGAAATAACAAAACCCGATTCAGCGTTTTTTTCGTCTGTTTACAATGATTGGCAAAGGTACTCTTTTTCGTCATCCCCTCGCCGTAGATATACTGAATACGTAAACCGTCTCTCAACTCGTGCTAGCGAAGGGGCGTATATATATATATATATATATATTTATAGCAAACACGGTGATTCGTCTCGGAAGCTAACTACCGGATCATAATTCATAATTCAAATAGTAAAATCAACACAAAGTTGACATTTTTTTTTTTTTTTAAACGCTGAATTGGATTTTGTTATTTTATACATGTTTTATATTGTATAAATATTTTATACATGTTTGTGTTCGTTTATGTGCTAAAAGTGTGACTTTGAGATATGTTTCGCCAAGTCAATGGGGGAGAGATTATCAAGTTTGAATCTATGGAGCAACTATTGAAGATATCTCGCCAATATTTGGAGTTGCATCATGGCAAGGTAACTACACAACCCAAACCTCTACCAAACTTTAATGCTTTAAGTATGTGTGTGCATGTGCGTGTGTGTGTGTGTGTGTGTGTGTGTGTGTGTGTACCGTATGCTGTAGCCGTATGCTGTCTCCTAAGCATCCCATATCCAATATACCAATGGAGGAAAAAGCTACATTCATCTCTCTGTGCTCAGTTGTCCATCGTCAATACAAACCACCAACGACTCCATAACGCACTGGCTTAGGAGTCACACCAAGCTAGTTAGTATACAATAATCTACACTAATCAAAACAGCCATTATTTTAAGGCTGATTTGTTATGTGCAATGCTAATTAAATTGAAGCTACCTCATTTAATGTTAATTTCCAGTATTAATTGACATATATAAACACACACTTCCAGGGGTTGATTAGAATGCAAATCAAGTGACAAGAAACATGCGATGCATTATTCAAACAAAGCTTAATATATAAACGCATTAATTAATCAGCGCACCATTCATATCTAATTTCATTTCACAGTGCTGGTCTGCCTGCCTCAGGGCAAGGTCCCAACCTACATTGACCTCACATCTCTCCTCGCTGTAGGCTTTCTATAGCTGGTCACTGAGGAGGGCAACGTCTCTGATCCAAGAGACGGGAGGCAGGGAATTAAACAGTAAAACCGTTTTACTGATGTAGTTAAAGCTGCACTCAGCAACTCGTGCTCGCCCCACATTGTTTTGATGAAATAGTGTACTACTAGGAGTGTTTGATTGAGTCTCGTGGTTGTCTGGCTACCGGCCATTGCTATAGAGCCGAATGCATGAGAACCATGAGACTTCAAACAAAGCACAATTTCATCCAAAAAAAACGGGGCGAGCAGACATTGCAGATAGCAGCGTTAACTTAATAATCTTGGGCAAAGTTAAGGTCAGAGGGTTGACATTTTCAACTCCACACTGAAACTCATGGTATGTATGCCAGCTGCCCTCCCGTGAACATTACAATGTAAATGGTTAGCAAAGATTATTTAGCGTAGATTACCCATGAAACTCCTATTGCATGATTCATGCGTGTATCAACGCTGGTGAATGCTGCCATGCCTTTTTGTGTTTAAGTAATTGGTAAAGAAGTGATCAGCTTTCATCTTCATGAAGTCACTATATCTTTCTGTTTACTCAAGTATTTGGATCGCTCCCGTCTGCGACCAATTACACAGTGACACGTCCCTTCCTCTGGTAGCCGCTGGTGGACTGCTACCCTTCCAAACTGTCAGCGATAATAATGCAACATGTCGTATTCAGCATACTAGGCGAGCGTTTGGCAGGTGAGTATTTTCGGTATCGACACCGTTGCGGGTTTAACTGATTGGTGAAAATCTAGGGTTTGACGCTCTGTCACTGCTCTGCAGCCTCATTGTGTCACCGGGACTCTGGTGAATTTGATGGCCGCAACCGTTACTTAGTACGTGAGCACTTTTTCGGGAAAACGAGACCAAAAAAATGGACGTTGGCGTTCTATTTTCAAGCACGGCTGAGAAATAGGATGAGCCAATGCAACATCGTATTGTACCTTTTGTACCACGTATAATACCAATATAATATATACAGTACAATGCACGGCCACGGCGTTTATAGTTTGCCGTAACGTTGCTATGGACGCGCGCAGTTTGCGCACTCTGCTTGCGGAGCTTCGAAATGTCAGAGGTGCGACGCTCGACACAATCGGAGTATGAACCGTGCACGAGGGCCGTGATTGCGTGATTTTTTTTTGTTCACGCAGTTCACGCACGGCAACTATGAATTAGGTTTCACAGGAAAGGGAGAGGGAGAGAGGCATAAGGGACAAGATGAACAGTGGAACTGGACAAGCGACTAGGGCCCGCATGCGTTATGCTTAGTCCTGTAAGAGAGACTTAATGACATTCATCAGGGAGTGTTTTTTTGTGCACAGAACCACAGATATGTACTTATTAATGATCAAAGGTTATAGACGGTTGCTTGTGTGTGTCTGTGTGTGTGTGTGTGTGTGTGTGTGTGTGTGTGTGTGTGTGACACGCGCATGATGACAATGTCTTTGATACTTTCATCTCTTTCCCCCAGTGGGTCACCCACGCATGTAAACATGCACCCTGGACAGGAGAGTCACCCAGTGTTGGTGGTGTTGTGGTGGATAAGGTCTGTGGTAGGACTGGTCTCATGGGATCCCCAGAAGGATTGTAGGATCTACTCACAGGATACACAATACCCAAAGAGAAAGTAGAAGGAACATCACAGTGTATGTCATCGCTATAAATCCTGTGTGTGTGTGTGTGTGTGTGTGTGTAAATAGTAGGTCAAACTTGTTTTCAAGGTTGCTCCTCAGCCTGCAGTGACAGATTATTTGAGGTGTGTGTGTGTGTGTGTGTGTGTGTGTGTGTGTGCACATGTCAAGAGCACTTGACCCACCCCCCCCATGGTGTATCCTCTGAGGTTGCTCGACAGGTCCTTGCTTTAATGCCACCATCCCCCCCCCCCTCTCTCTCCCTCCACCCACCCTCTCTCCTCTTCCACCCCTGTCCTTGTCCCTGTGTGACAGAGTCCTTATCTGCTTCCTCTCCCTCCCACTCCCATTCCCACGCTGGTCTGCGTCCGTGTGTTAGCGGCTGCCGGGGTGCAGGCATGCTCAGGATGCTCAGGATGTCGACGGCAGTACAAGGCCGCCGCGGACGGTGCCGTGCTCGGGAGGCCGCCCTGCAAACCGGGTGGTTGACACCCGGAAGGGAGGCGGGGAATTGAGTTCAAGCTTGAAAGCTGGCAGCTTAGAAAAGAAAAGTTGCCCTTTGCGCTTTTAATTTGATTTTTTTTTTTAAATGGTGTATGACAAAATAATAAAAACCGAAATCATCATGGTAGTTTTGTTTTGGGTTGCGTTTTAAATACGCTCACTATTGCCGTTTCGGTGGGATCAATTCCCAGGCGTTGCGGTCGACAGGTGTAATGAGGCTTTGGCATCGATTCAGGATGTGCTTGACGAGGCGCATGAGAGGTCCGCTGTTCAGGGACAGAGGGTCCCGGCCTGGACCGCTGGAACGCTCCTGTGTGTTCAGGGACAGAGGGTCCCGGTCCTGTGTGTTCAGGGACAGAGGGTCCCGGCCTGGACCGCTGGAGCGCTCCTGTGTGCCTCCACGCTAGAACCATATGTTGTACAATGGCTTCAGCTAATAATAATAACAATAATAGTGATGAAATAATATTTTGCACACTGCACACACACACACACACACACACACACACACTGTATCTTGATTTCAAGTGGATGAGTGGATGTGAGATGTTGTTGGGTTGAAAGATACTCAAGGACGGATGTAATTGCATTTCATGCCCTATAGTGGGCAGACACACACACACACACACACACACACATGGTCAGGGAAAACACCACCCAGTGTGTGTGTGTATGTTCATGTGGGTGTGAGTGACCCACGTCACACCTGCATGTGAGTGCACGTGTGTGTGTGTGTGTGTGTGTGTGTGTTTCCCACATGTGCATGCTCCAGCATGCACATTTCACCTTATTTTTCAGAGAAGGTCACTCTTAAATTAGCCAAGGAGAGTGTGTGTGTGTGTGTGTGTGTTGTAGGAGTGTGGGGGTCGGGGGGGTTGAAGGAAGTGTAGGTGACATGATGGGGAGAGATGTGTGTGTGTGTGTGTGTGTGTATGTAGCACACAGTGGGGGGTCACTGTGTGTTTTTT
>OOFB01032731.1:2891-19014 GCA_900323305.1 Trachyrincus murrayi | reverse complement strand
CCCCTCACGCAGCTCAAAGTCCACACGGCGGTCCAGCTCCACTGGGAGGGGACACACACACACACACACACACACACACACACACACACACACACACACACACACACACACACACACACACACACACACACACACACACACACACACACACACACACAATGACGTCATCACATGAAATCACACGGTGACATCACATTTTCTATCTCTAATAAATATATGAAAATCTATAAATATATGGCCTGTGAAGCCCTTTGAGACTGTAACTATGCAAATTTTTTTAACTTGACATACATCACATGGTGACATCACATATATGACGCTGCGCGATGACATCACACACGTGACATGACATGTGACGTCACGCGGCGCCGACACGCGATGACATCACACACACGATGTCACGCGACGACATCACAATCATCACGCGCATTCAGCGCTCAGGTTTAAAGTCACACGGTGCTTCGCGGCAACGGGTATGTGATGATTAATCACAGTTCTGGGAGTCTCGGCCTGCTCTGCAGCTCAGGGTTAACAGGAATTATTACATATATACATATACCACCCCTCCTCCCCGAAGCCCTGAGCACTTAACTCCTAGCTCCTAGCTCCTAGCACCAGCACCAACACCTAGCGCTAGCGCTAAAACTCCCGCTGCCTAATGCAGAGGAAATCGTACTTTCAGGGTCGCTTGTCGTTAGCACACTGGGAATTATGTCCAAAAATACCAGCTTTTACTTGAGTTTTTCCAAAACGTTGGAGGTAAATCTCATTTGCGGGAGTCACAAAATCAATCTACCATGAGAACTACATTGTGAAGAATAAAATATTGATGATTTCTCTGAATGGTCAGAGTAAGAAATTGGTCGTATTTTCGTAGGTTATAACAAAGTGTCAGTTGGACTCCAGACTCACCGGAGGTGCTGTCCAATATGGCCGACGCGGACTGGGACATGGTAGGCTCTGCCTCCTTCCTTTCCTCCTCCTTCTCCTTCTCCTTCTCCCCGCCCTCCGACACCACTACCACCACGACCCCTCCTCCTCCGCCCACCTCCTCCCCTGACCCCGCCTCCGCCACACTCTCCACCTCCGTGGCTCCGCCCTCCAAGTCGGACGGCTCCTCCTCCACTCCTCCAACATGGCCGCTGGAGCGGGAAAACCGAGAGAAGAGGATCCCACTGATCCCTTTCCCGATACTCGCAGCGCCTGAGACAACAATAACAATAATAATATAGTTTAGTAGTAATCATATTTATATCATATTTATATCATTATAAACATAGAAATACAAGACTCAAGCGCCTGACAACAATAACAATAATAATATAGTTTATTAATTAATATATTTAATGAATATATATATATATATTCATTTATATTAACATATATTGATATCAACAATGCAAGACTGCACCTGCCACAAAACAACGACCATAGTAATAATAGTATAATAAAAGTATTTCATAAAACACAATTATAAAATATGAGTATAACATTTCTATGAACTATACATAACATTGGCAGCAAATGGCACAAAATAACAATCGTGTGAATAATATATTTTAATAATTATATGAATATATATGAATTTAATCTAGAATGCCTGACTGTGTGTGTGTGTATGTGTGTAAATTCTCCTCATATGCTTGTGTGTTATTTTAACAAGTCAAAGACACCATGGTCAAGTATCAACACTCTGACAGCTAGCAAGCGTAGCAACCATCCCGCGCTACAACAGTGTTTACTCAGCTGTTAGCATCCGTCGCTAATGAAACCCTGACAAGAGGAACCACAGGCTGACAGGCCGGGGACGAGAGGCGAGAGCTAATTGCCGTCGTTTGATTGGTTTAGAGCTCTGTTTGCCGTCTTACACTGACCTCTGCAACACTGTCAGCCACCCAAGCAAGATGTCTCTAATGAGGGGTAAGCTGCCTGCCACTGTACACAAGTCTAGGAAGGTCCATCATGTATGAGTGGCTTATATCATTCATATTAGTACTAATAATACTACTACTACTACTACTACTACCAGTAATGCTGCTACTATTAATAGCATAACTATTGCCAGGCATTGCTACTAAAGAAAGAGGTATAGTATAAGTAGTATAATATTAGGTGGTATAATATGAAAATACAAGCAGTCAAACTGCCAATCAATCAACCAGCCAGTCAGCCTATTTGTCAGTCTACCTGTCTGTCTGTCTGTCTGTCTCCTCGTCTATCCACCAGTCACTGAATCTGTCAGTGTCTCATCTCGTCAGTGACGGACTCCAGCTCATCTTATCTTAAACAGTGTCTTGTCAGCATACGTCTTGCTCCACCGTGAGTGACCTCCACTCACCCATGATGCTGGCCTTGCCCAGGCTGGTGATGGACTCTCCGTAGTGCCTGCGGGCCTGGGGAGGGGAGGTGCAGGGGCTGGGCAGGCTGTCGGAGTCCGAGATGGAGGTGCTCTCCTTCAGAGGGTTGATCAGCGTGGGCCGGATGTGGTCGTAGGGCGTAGGGTTACAGGTGTTATACCTGGGGGTCGGAACCCAGCAGCACAGAGAGCACGTTTTAGTTGGATAATATGCAGGACATAAAACTTAAACCTGCAGTATGTCACTCTTCTACTGCAGCTATTTACTGCATTAAAGAAATGTCTGAAGTAGAAGGTTTCTCAAGAACAAAACGCGCCCATCCACAAGTCAATTAGGGCTGAACAATTAATCTAAGTATTATCGAAATCACAATATGGCCAAGTGCAATATCCAAACCGCAGGAGCTGCAATTTCTTTGTCAAAGGTAAAATGTGTAAATGTAAATTATACCAAATTACACCATTATAAATGAAGTACTGTAGTGCTGCAGAGATGCCCTGGCCTACATTTTTTGTCTCCAGATGTCAGAAAACAAATGTCACGATAGTTTTTTCAGTGAAAATTGTGATGCAAAAATAGTGAATCATATCGCAATATCTGTCAAAAATAATGTCAATATCATTTTTTTTGCATATCGTTCAGCCCTAAAGTCAATCCATCCAGGGAATTCTTCTCTATGAATGGTTTTATTGTAGTCCACTTGCCAATGACAATAAGTTATAACATGATGTAGCAGTAACTGTAGCTACAACTCAAGCCACTAGAGGCTGCTAGTGGGAAGACTTACATAGTGCAGGTTTAACACCACACAACATAACAGAAACCTCCAGAACATCCGAACACTTTATACTTTTAAATCAGTATGCACTGGCTTCTGTTAAATTCCTATACATGAATTGTACATTTCTCTTTTAAATGGTTCTCTTGTGTTGTATTTTACTTATTGCCTTTTCTTTTTAAATATCTTTATTAAGACATTCGTGTGTTTACTAATGTGATTCCGGTCCGTGTTAAGCACTGAGCGGCCTTTGTATTCCAAGGGCGCACACAGTGGTCCACGTGACATCATCATGATGTCATCATGACATCATCATACAATCCAAGATCTAACAGCTGTTTCTGTTTCTGTCTGCTGTAGAGTGTACGTAGGGAGGGAAAGTGCTTCAGTACGTTTACCGCTCTTCCCGGGAACATAAACTCATAAACTGACTCGTGCACTTTGTCGGTTTGTTTTTAGCTCTCATGTTGAAGTTAGGAAGCACTTTGTTGAGATGTACCTGCTCTGTGTCTCTGAGACATAACCATTATGAACTAGCACTCTACTCCACCACAGACAACAAACTCTATTAACCTTGTGTTCTGGTTGTCCACTTTTACTGACAGTATGCTTGATTGTGTAGCCATAGACGACGACTAAATGACCAAATGTAAATGTTATGTATAATAGTTAAGCATTTGTACGTTACTTGAGTCCTTCTGTAATTGGAAAACTGTTACTAACATAACTAGGTATGGTATATAGCTATATATATATATATAGCTTGTGAGCAATGTCATCATATTTATTATGATATTTTGAAAGCAAACCTTTTAAAAATCAATAATCATTAAGTCCAGCACGTGGAACAAAGTACAATGCGTTCCTGATATCAGTCTCCATTGATCGTCAACAAGGTTAAAGGTCATGGGTCTGAATTGTAGGCAATAATTAGCTTTGGTACGTAATTGTAGAGCATAGGATTACACAGCATAGCACTCACCAGTTGATTTGGACAGGTGCAACGTTACTGTAGTGCTTCAGAACGAGAGGTTCCAGTCTGTAGGCCTGGAGAATAAACAGAATCCATGATAAACAACAGGATTACGTTTAAAACTTCACTGGAATACAGAAAACCTTTTCAGAAAAAATGAAAACTCTTTCACCCTCCTCTATTTAAAATGTTGTCTTCTAACTTACATCCTTCTATACCACTGTTCCACATTGTGTTGAGTTCAATTGTAAGACCCATGTCACTATTTTAATACAAGTATTCATCCATTAACGCGATACACTAACACGCTTGTTAGCTGTACTTAGCTGCGCGTGTTAACTGTACTTAGCTGTACTTGCTAGCTTGTTAGCTGTACTTAGCTGTGCTTGTTAGCTGTACTTAGCTATGCTTGTTAGCTGTACTTAGCTGTACTTGCTAGCTTGTTAGCTGTGCTTAGCTATGCTTGTTAGCTGTACTTAGCTGTACTTGCTAGCTTGTTAGCTGTGCTTAGCTGTGCTTGTTAGCTGTACTTAGCTGTACTTGCTAGCTTGTTAGCTGTACTTTAACGGTGGACTGACAGCAGGTGCGTTTGTTTTGCCCTCACCACGGGGTCGGTGGGGTGGAAGATGTTGAAGAGGCGCTGGCAGATGGACTTGGGCACAATGTGGTCCTGGGTGCCCTGGATACCGGGCCGGATCCCGCGCAGCGCCAGGAACACAGCCAGCGGGGAACCCATGCAGAAGAAGTTCTCCACCTGTTCAGCATATTGCAGTACAGACGTCACGACGCAGGCACGAGGACCAGGGATCTGGTTTGTTTAAACCTGCACCGCGTCACATTTGCATGTGAGACATCAATTTTGTTTAGAAATATTTTGAAATTGTACTGATGTCACAAGTCTAAAGTAGCAGCGTTCTCATTTGTTAAACCTGCACCGTGTAGTGTTTTCACTGCAGTCGTATCTTTCCAATGGCTACTCAACACTTCCTATAGCTCCTCAACACTTCTTATACCTCAACACTTCCTATAGCTTCTCAACACTTCCTATAGCTCCTCAACACTTCCTATAGCTTCTCAACACTTCCTATAGCTCCTCAACACTTCTTATACCTCCTCAACACTTCCTATAGCTCCTCAACACTTCCTATAGCTCCTCAACACTTCCTATAGCTTCTCAACACTTCCTATAGCTTCTCAACACTTCCTATAGCTTCTCAACACTTCCTATAGCTTCTCAACACTTTGAAAGAAAAGGTGAGAAAATCTGAATTTGAACAAACATAGTTCCTGTAATGAAAGGGTTACATGGTGGGCAGGTGGTTTATTAGAACATACCTTTTATTAGGTTAGAGTCTCGGCTTTTCTTCCTTCTATTGCTGATAACCAACCGCTATCCTAATGTATTATTATTCTACTCTCTCAATGCCTGTTCAGCAGATAATCAATGGGATTCACTTACAAAGTCATTTGGACTGATCTGTGGTGGGATAACTGAACATTGAACAGGAAATGGAAGTGACTGGAAAGTCTTAACAACAACAACAACAACAACAACAACAACAACACATAACATCAACAACACATAACATCAACAACACTTCAACAAGAACATTACCTTGAATTTCAAGGCTGGCACTGCGACAAAGGAAGAGGTTTGTAAACCCTGGAACTGGTCTTCCAAGTCCCTCAACCTGAGAGTCAAACGCAAAACATTTCAACCTGCTGTAGGAAAACCCAACGTTGACCAGAAAGTCTCCTTAGTTAGAGGCCTTGGCCTACTCAGAATCAGTAGACTGAGCATCGCTCCAGTATTTCACTAGTGGGTTGAAGATATAGCATTAATATCCATGTATTCACAATTACCAAAATAGTTGCTCAGTAATTAATCGTGAAATTGTTTGTCATTCCGGGAAAGACATTGTTGCGTTTTCATTAACCGAGGTTACGGTATGTTGTCGTTGATTTAGGATTCTCTTGAGACCTCTCAATATGGCGGAGTATCGCCATCAAAAACTCCCATGATGCATTCTGAGCCCTATTGGGGGGGGGGTACAATACTGTTGTTCGGATGTTCCGATTGTTAATGATCACCATGTGGCAACACATTGAATTGTCACAACAAGTATGATTACATTATAATAAAATCAGTCTGGTCACCCCACTGCCCTAAATCAGTCTACCGGTCCTCCCCCCCCCTCTCCCTCCCCTCTCCTCCCCATACCGGAGGCGCGTGAGGCGCAGCTGCTCCTGTAGGTGACGCTCCTCGTGGCTGGGCCAGCGGACGCGAGTCTCCTCGGGGTCCGGGGCCTCCTGGTGGTGGAAGCGCACGGGGTCCCAGCCCGTCATGATGTCGAAGGTGATGACGCAGCCCAGCGAGTGGGACACGATGGACACCTTGCCGCTGTCCTGGAACTCGGGGTTGCGGGTGCAGAAGAGCGTGTAGAGGCGGTTCAGCTCCAGCGTGAGGCCCCGCGTGATCTGCACGCACACACGTGGAGATATAGACACGTGCACGTACATACACACACACATGGAGATACAGATATAGACACATAGAAAGGCACGCACACGCACACACACACACAGATATATAGACATACACATGGAGATATAGACACGTGCATGAACATACACACAGATACAGAGATGACACACACACACCCACATACACAAAAAGCTAACTAAAAGCTGTATAGCCCTTAATAGAATTACTTAAAACTACGAACAGCTAAAAGGTAAAAGTACAGTGCAGAAAGTAATCACAGTACTAAAACGGTAGTAAAAACAGAATATGGGATCCTCCATGTCTACAACATGGTGGTGGTTCTAACTCCATGTCTGCAACATGGTGGTGGTTCTAACTCCATGTCTGCAACATGGTGGTGGTTCTGACTCCATGTCTACAACATGGTGGTGGTTCTGACTCCATGTCTGCTATACAACATGGTGGTGGTTCTGACTCCATGTCTGCTATACAACATGGTGGTGGTTCTGACCTCGTCGCGGTACAGGGGGCTGGTGTAGTACATGATGTCCATAGCGCTGCTGTTGAGCATGTCCCGCAGGCTGCGCACCTTGTCGGGGGTGATGGAGTCCACCGTGTCTACAGGACGGAGAAGACAACAAGACGACTAGACTGAACCAGAGACACAACACAACACAACATACTGTCTGGGGTGACTATGTAGAAGTTGGATTTTTCATCATGGTGGCTTGGTTGGATTTCTTCTGGGTTGTGACCTCTCACCCCGAGATTGAGAGGTGGAGCGGGGGAGTGGAGGGGAGTTGGGGGACAGAGGGGTGGAGGGATAGAGAGGTGGTGAAGTTTGGATAAGGGGGAGTGGAAAGGCGGAGGAGCGAATGGGTGGAGGGAAGGAGGAGTATAGCATTTGATGAGCGGAGGACGGGTGAAGCAGTGGAGGGGTGGCGGAGGAGTGGAGTAGAGTGGTGGAGGAGCTGGGGCGGTGGGGTGGAGGAGGTGGGGGTACCTCCGTCCAGGGCCAGTTTGGACCTCCACTCCACAGGGAGGAACTCCACGTGTTCGGTGGTCCGGTCCGAGAAGTGCTTCTCCTCCATCTTCCTGGCAGCGTCTCGCATCCTGAGAAGAAAAAACACAAAAAAAACTAGAGCCGAGTACATGACTACAGAGATACAAGTACAAACACAGAATACTGTCTACCAAATACACAGTACAGAAAACCAAGTACTGAATACAGAGAGTAAAGAGTGCCAATGCACGTATTTTTTATGTCAACTTCTTGTGATCCAGGACAGAGTGTCAGAGGGTCTCGGATTGGCTGTTCTCAGATGGATAAACACAAAAATATCCAATCAGAGACAGCCAGAGACGTTTCGGCCAATGGGATCCAGCCAAACATGGAAAGCAGCAAAAAGGTTAGATTCGGAAAGTCATTTGAGAATCTTGCAGTGAGTAAGTCTTGGTGAGTAATTGACTAATTGTATTTTGAGTGGCTTGTGACGTACATGCTGGTGTTCCGGATGATGCGTCCCTGGTCCATCTTCTGTCCGATGCCGTGCACCACGAACACGATGTGGGTGGTCTCCGGGGGCGTGTCCTCTGGGGCCGCCTCCTCCACACACCCCCGGTGGAGGCGTGTGCCGCTGCTCGAGGCTGCGGAAATCACAGTTAAATTCCATTAAGTTACATTCCTTTAAGTTAAATTCCATTAAGTTACATTACATTAAGTTATATTCCTTTAAGTTAAATTCCATTAAGTTACATTACATTAAGTTACATTCCGTTAAGTTACGTTACATTACTTTATGTTACATTATTTTAAGTAAAATTTAATTAATTTACATTCCTTTAAGTTACATTCCTTTAAGTTACAGTATATACCATTAAGCTACATTCCATTAAAGAGGCAGTGTACTCCTTTTATTTATTTTTTTAACGTGGACTAAATGGTGTTTCTGGTTAGAGTAGCCGTGAGAGTTAGCATTTAGCAGCGATGGTTACCGGTTAGCGGCGGTGGCTAACCTTTGGAGAAGCCCAGTCTCTGGGTGACGGTGCGGGCGATCTTGGAGGTGGTGGCGTCACTGTAGAGGTAAACCTCATCAACGCTGTGCCAGTCCACATGACTCCTGCTCAGCTTGAGACTGTGGACAGCTGGGGGGAGGGGGGGGGGAGAGGGAGGGAGAGAGAGAAAGAAAGAGAGAGAGAGAGGGGGAGAAAGAAAGAGAGAGAAAGGGCGGTGAGAGAGAGAGAGAGAGTGTCGGATAGAGAGAGAGAGAGAGAGGAGAGAGAGGGAGAGAGAGAAAGAGAGAGGGAGATGGAGCAAGGGGTCAGAGAGAGATAGAGAGCAAATGTAATTAAAGCAGAGAAACATTATGGGTCAGGCCTAATTATAAAACAGTTACACTTCAAGTGAGATCAGAGTCATATGATCCAAAGTGTGTGTGTGTGTGTGTGTGTGTGTGTTTCTGCATATGTGTGCATGTGCGCGTGTGTGCGGGGACTACACAACCACAGGTCGCTCTATAGAACTTCCTCTCAGGTGAGTTCCGGTGCGTCCCATTGGTTGAGCTGTTAAACTACGGTCACCTGACTTGCTTTGTGACCCTGTTCTGAATAGAACGGTTCCTATATCCTATTCCTACACACACACACACACCCTTACTATCTACCTGTCTCTTTATCTCTATCCCTAGCCGAAGGAGCCGATGCTCTCTCCCTCTCCCATTCATCTTTCTCTGTTATACCCAAAATAGACACACACACACACACACACACACACAGAGTATATTTGTAATGACGAATGGGAGAATGTAAATAACAGTACGGAGATGAAGTCCTGTGACTCTACACCTTCTTTAACATCTCAACATCTCCTCTGAGCTGTTAGAACAGTGTGGAGAACAGAGGAGGAATCCAGTCTAATGCAGTCAGCACCACATCCAACACATCCATGAAGCTCATTTCACAAATCGATTCTTCTAAAGAGGGGGTGGAACTGTCTGTTAATGTACAATAAATATTGCACTGAAACACGTGTACTCTTATTTTAACCTTGACACAGAAATTGAGCGCTGTTGTCTTACGCAATGAATCTAAATGTACTTTCTCACTGGCGGTTGAAAATGTTGTGTCATCTCCTCACTCTTTCAAACCGGTCTCCCTTCACTGTCCTCTCCATAAAATGCCCATGAAAATATATTTCAAAGTAGAAACTAAACGTTAAAATGATTAGGTTTACCCTGTCAGGAAGCCGTCTGTCCATTCAGTCACCAACACCACTCCTCCACCCACCAGCCACCACCCACAACTTTGCATCTTGCACCGTCCATCTGTCCTCTGAGTCTGACCTTTAACCCCCCCCCCATCACTACACCCTCCTCCTACTCACCATCCTTGGTTTCCACGGCCGCCACTGCCGCCACGGCCGCAGCTGCCGCCTCCTCCGCCTCCTCCACCTCCTCCCTCATCTGTTGCCCCCGGAAACGGGCCAGGTGCTCCAGTTCAATGGCGTCGCTCTCGTCCTCCTCCAGCGGGAGCCAGGTGCCGTCGACGAACCACTGGCCACGCATCACCGGGATACGGTCTTGCTCTGGCGGGGAAACACACGCGCACGCACGCACACGCACACGCACGCACGCACGCACACACCGGTGCAACGGTCAGCCCAGGGTCATCCTTGCAGGTGTATTGGACTGCCGGTTCTCTGACGCCACACCGCTATGCAGCAGCCCCAGGATTGGAAGGTTGAACGCTCTAACTCGCAAAGACAAGTGACCGCAGGGGGGGTGGTTAGGGTGTTTGTTAGACTCCCAGCCGAAAGGTTCTGGGTTCGAATTTCCATCGTATGGCAAGATGCCGTAATAACCCCCTACCAGTTCCTTAATGACTATAAACTAAACAACACGTTTTCTACAGGTGACCTACCTGTAGGCTTCCTTCTCAAGGACACCTACAGCAGGTCGACTGCAGACATGGGGGATCGAACCCGGTACCTTTTGGCTGGGAGTCACCTGCACACAGGATCGTAGTAGCTTACTGGTAAAGAAAGTGAACAGCACTTGTATGAGATGCTGTGGTAGTAGCACTGGCGTAGAGCAGAGTAACTAATGCTGCTGCTGCAGTATAAACACTATTAGTATATAGCAGCCGTGATTGGATGCCTAGTGAAAGTAAATAGCCCACTAGCATCACACATTCAGAGGCAACATGCTTACGGTTCCAATAGACAGGGTAGCATTCCTTCTCCTTCACGTCCACTTCGTAGAGCCCCCCTCGGACACACACCGCTTCCACGTTGACGCCGTTTCCGTCCACATTCCTCTCATCCGACACGGAACCGCGCTCCGCCGCCGCCGCCGCCTGCTCCGCTTGAGCGGCCGCCGCTTCTGCCGCCGCGTTCCCCGCTTGGGTCTCGGTCGAGTCCTGCTCTGCGTCAGAGGGGACGCGTCGCTTAACCTTGTCCGGGTTCAGCTCGCAGAACCTCCTGTAAACCACCTCGATTTTCAAAGAATCGTGCCCGACGAACGGCTTCCACGTCCGCTTGTCCTCTTTGTAGAACCAGCGCACCTCCTCCGGTCCCAGCTCCGTCACGACCTCGCCGCGGTGCCTGGAGCTGTTGGACCGGTTCCGTTTCTTGGCGCTCACGTTGCCGTCACTTTCCGTGTAGTTGGAGTCCACGTCCAGATATCCCGTGGCGGACTCTGGAAGAGCGTGGTAGCCCGTGTACCGCTCCTCCACTAGGCCCATCAGTATGCCGTCGTGCGGGTCCGCTCGGATCAGCGGCAGGTGCCGGTCCAAGCCGGGCTGCACGGAGTCCATCTCCCCGTGGACGGTCTCTGCCATCGGGTGCTCGTAGCAGGTCACGAAGACATCATTTGCCATATCCCAGTCACTGCTGCTGAGCGAGTTGTTCTCGGAGCTCTGTTGACGGATGGCCGATGGATCATTTAAATTGCTCATGACTTGACTAAATAATTAACTCGACGCACGCACAGCGGTCGCGCGGGTCAGCGCATACATCAAAAGGGGAATGGTACTTTAATGGTGATGATGATGGTGATGATGATGATGCGTCTACAGTGGAGCTACCGCGGGCACCGGGATGACAGCAGCAGTCCTCCTCGCTCTCTCTCTCTCTCTGTCTCTCTCTCTCTCTCTCCGCAGCTGGCACCATCCGAGCGCCCCCGGTGCTAAGGTTGAATGTGGATCAGCATCGGATGGTTGAAATGCATCACCCGAAAAAATTATTTATGTTCCCATCCTGTCGCTCGTCGCCGCCAGCCCCGTGTCCGCCCGAGGTTTTTTTTTTTTTACTGCTGAAATCAATGGCAGCTCGTAGATAACGTTACGTTGCTCCTCCCGGCGCGTCTCCAGCTTCGCGTTTCCGTGGGGTTTGGGCCTGCGGGGCCACCGTAGGTGGAGTCCTTGTCCACTGTCATGGACGTCCTGGATGTTTGTTTATCCGTATTCTTATGAACTAAATCGGAGTACTCCGCACAGCACAGTTGATGAGGAAAAGATGGCTGCTGTGTTTCTTGTGACGCTGTACGAGTACTCGCCGACGTTTTACATCAGTGTCATATCGTTGTGTTTCGTGGTGACGGCCGCCATGGTGCTCGGCTGGTGAGTAACGTCCTGTGTACATGTCTCATGATGATGATGATGATGATGATGAGGGGGGCTGCAGCGCGATCCGAGGAAGAAAAGTCGATATGTTCAATTAAAAGTAAAGTAATGCATGCTGCTAATCCAATGCATGTTGTATTGCTTTTAAGAAGATTACAAAGTCGAGGGGGGGATGGTGCACAATAGAATAACGTTGCTTCCACAATAGCAAATGTTTGTGCATGTCATCGTTGATTAGACTATATTGCAGACTGTATCACTAAATGCTCGTTTACCAATCAAAAATGGTAAACGACAATGGTATACAGTTGCCCTAAAAGAAAGGGCATATGTTCTCCTAATCCTACAGGTTTGGGTTTGACGTACCGGTCATCCTGCGCAGCACCGATGAGACGGAGTCAACTCTGCCGACCCCAGAGAAGAAAATGGTCCAAGTGACCAACCCCTTTGCCCTGGAGCTGGGGTCGGGCCCGTCATCTGTCAGTGGTCAGCACAATTATATTATATTTTGGTTTAAATTCAGGTTTGCAAAAAACAGGGTGGATTGGATGTGTGGGACTTAATTGTTTTAATCGGCAACTGCTATTGATGTGCTCTTGAGCAAAGACATTTGATCATTCAATAATATGATTCTCCATAATAACTATCTGCCTGCTTCGGGGGGAAATGGAAACTGCGCCACTTACCTCTGCAGTAATAAAAGCTTCACACCCGTCCTATGTTTATATTGATATTAATATGTGCGTTACCTTCGTCCTCCAGAAGGCGTCGCAGTGCGGCCCCGCTGCCTGGAGCCCTGCGTGCTGAGCTGCTTCTGGGGCTGCGGGGTTAACGCCCTACAGGGGGCGCTGCAGGCCCACCAACACGGCCCCAGACTCAGCAACCCCCGGCTCTTCCAGGAGGCCCTCCACTTCCAGTACCACCACTGCCAGACCTTCCAGTATCCTGACACACGCCCTCCCTCAATGTTATGAACACATACATAGCGGTGAAGAGGTTGACATTAAATTTTTTGGCTTTTAGCCAAAGTGACTTGACTTGAGTGTTTGACTCCCAGGCGAAAGGTTCTGGGTTTTAACCATAGACATAGAAATTGTTTGAACCCCAATGTTGTACCAGAAATAGAAATTCCTAGCTGAACAAGAAGTTTTCTTCAGGTTAGACGTGTTGTTCTGCACGCTAGTCCTTCTACACGTTGCCGTTCTTTAACTTGAAGCCTCAGCATCGACCAGGACGACACGGAGGAACGCCACACCCAGATGCCGGCCGAGCTGGGCGTCCGAGACTTCGGCCTGTTGCCACGGGAACGCTACCCACTGGTGGCGGTCCTGACGCTGGTGGAGCCCGAGGCCAGGGAGGCCTACAACATAGTGGGTCCAGAAAAATCAACCTTTTTCTGGTTGATCATTCAGATTATAACACATGCTATTAGATGTGTCCCTGTGTTACAGGCTCATTCTGTGTCTCTCTCTTAACCACCTCCGTCGTCTTCTTCTTTCTGTCTTCCTATTGGTCCATTTAGGTGTCGAGTGTCACTGTGGTTCACGTACCCGATAAGTCGTACGGTCTTTCCTCGAGGACCCTCTTCCAGTACCTCCTGACCGCTCAAGGGAACATGTATGAGTTAAAGGCAAGTCGCAGCCTCGCAAAAAATCTACACAACACTGTTTAGCTCTCAATGCATCATGCGTCACATGACAAGTGTCGTCCAATAGGGTTTGTCATGCGATGCGACAAAACAAATAAGTAGTCAGTAGTCAAATCGCAGAGACAGCACCAGGACAGAACACAAGTTGCCACAATTATATTTTGACATCACCTGGCACTAATTACAACCAATCACAAGTACCCTTGCAGTCACACTGGTTTCACCAGAGGTGGCGCTGTTCCTTCAGTTTGATTTCAAGCATGCCGTTCTCTTTAAAAACTGAAAAAATCATAACATCAACTCCCCTCTGTAGCCTCTCTTCATGTCGGGGGAAGGGGCCGGACCGTCGACGGGGGCCCCAGACCCAAACCAGACGGCCGAACCCCACGCAGCACAGGCCCCGGTGGCGCCGGCCGACGGCGAACCAGCTCCCGCACCGGAGGATGGAAACGACGACGAGGAAGACGCGGGGGCCGCGGCGGAGGAGGAAGAGGAGGAGGAGGAGGAGTGGCGCGAGGGGAAGGGCAGAGACTGTGTGGTGTGTCAGAATGGCGCCATCAACCGCGTGCTGCTGCCGTGCCGACACGCGTGCGTGTGTGACGCCTGCGTGTCGCGCTTTCAACACTGCCCCATCTGCCGCGCGTTCGTCATGGAGTCCTTCGCCCTGTCGCAGGAACCCGCCGCCACGTGGACGTACTGACGATATGACCAGACTGACGATATGACCGGCGATATTAATTTATTAACACGGGAGGTCACTGTGATCTCACATGAAGGTTGTTTTAAGTTTTTTTATTATTATTATAATTTGTGACTGAGCTTGACGTATTTAAATATTCTTAAGACTTGTTTGCGAAGAAGGGCAGTTACCACAGCTCCTTCTTTTAGGTCTGGTGATTATATTTCAGAGTGAAATAATTTATCATAATATGTGTTTGCACTTGTTTGGAGCTGTCTTACCTCACTACTACGACTACTGCTGTATTCGCTCAGCTTGGTAGACCACTGTGGTGGTTCAGTGTTCAGACTGTTGAAAATGTTTTCTTGTTTTGTTTGTGAAGTTCTGACCCTGTCTATGGTGTAAATATGCTAATTCTGAAATGGGAAAGCACTGTTGTGGAACCTGCATGTTAGTCAAATTAGGTTTAAAGAAAAGAACAAACCCTGTTCTAGATTTTCAGTTTCTGTGATATTTGATCTATTCTGTGAACATTTTAAATTCATTCGTTTTGAGTCCATGCCAGGAAAATACATGTCATAAACCACAGTAGAAAAGACGACAAAATAAATGGTTATTAAAACATATTCAGCCATTCACTGCAATATGAGATATTACATTCGTAATAGTAATCAATAAACATTAAATCATGATAAAAAATAACCTCTAGCTGGCAGAGGAAGCTTTTATTTTAACTGCAAAACAATATCTTTTAACAATTTCAGAAGTAAACTATAAAATCAAAGTCTTGCGATATTTATCTTAGCACCCATTTTAAAACTTATTTTGAAGTGGAACAGTGGTTCCCCCAGTTGAGGAGAGTTTATAAAAGAAACGGTTGATTTTATGAAGTCAAGTCGAGTCAAGCTGCACTCTCACTTCAAGTCCATTATAAAAAATTGAATCCTTCAAAACCATCTTCCTTTCACGAGTTTGAAAGCAAAAGAATGAAGTGAATGGCAGTTAAGACAGATTATATACAAGCAGAACGCTGGCAGAGTGGAGCTGACAATATGAGGCACTATGACTGAAATTACAAGGCATACTTCACGTATGCCATTAAAATCAAACTCACAATCAGTGATTAATGTAATTGTTATTAAATATACAAGTGCTGCATGTTGTACTAAAAAAATTATCTCAAAATGTGCCACCGGTTATTTCAAGTCTTTCTGTATCTTCTGATCTTCAAACCAAATGTACCCGGTATTGCTGATGTTGGTTTGTTCGTAAAGCGAACTGAAACTAGACTCAATACAAAGCTCATAACTAGCACTCCGATGTGAAACCAGACCTGCCACTTCTTTGAAAGAACACTAGAGAGGAGCCAAGCCCAAGGATTAGCAAACAAGTTGGCCCGGAAGGAAAAGTCCAATAATGAAGACCAAAGAAGCCCATGGCTAGCAGCCATAACAACATTCCTGTCTACAGGACAACACAGAGTCTCTGTATGGTCATTCTACAGTGTGGAACAATGTCGGAAATTAAATGTACGCTTTTAGTTGTGTGTGTGTGTGTGTGTCTGTGTGTGTGTGTGTGTTTCAA
>OOFB01032729.1:0-7500 GCA_900323305.1 Trachyrincus murrayi | reverse complement strand
GTTGCCCGCCGTGCTCTTCCCCGCGCCAGAGTTGCCTAGCAGCACCAGACGCAGCTCCGGAGAGGAAGACGAGTAGGACGAGGATGAGGAAGAGGGTAGTTGTGATGAAGATGAGGAAGAGGAGGAGGGTAGCAGTGAAGAGTAAGAGATGGAGGACTGTGAAGAGGAGTAGGTGGGAGAGGTCTTGGGGGAGGATTGCTCTCTGACGCTGTCGATTCTCTGGTGAGCTGGGAGAGATAAGGGAGGCCATGGAGGTCAGAACGGCAGGAATATTAACACCTGATCATATTATATTATATTAAGTACACAGCATAGATGGTTGCAGTTCAAGTGACACTTAAAAGTTGTGATATTTTTCTCATTCGGCTTGACCTCGGATATCTATGGCAGTATGGCGATTGTTGAAACAGTATATAACAGTATATAACAGCATGTTTAATGTTGTTTTAATTTGTTTTTTTTGTCTCACAAATCAGACTTTAGATTCATATCTAAAGTCTGATGGCAGATGGGCTCATTTCGCTTTCTTTCATTTTCTTTCGTTTCAAATAGTTTCGACCAATCACGTTGCTGGGGGCGGATCTGTAGCCACGTGTTACATGTGGTTACGGTGGAACCACAACAAACGTGATATGGCTGACCATTTATCTCGGATCCAGAAGAGGGCTGATAACTAAAATGACAGCATCGTAAATAAAAATATAGAAAAATAGTTTTCTTTTTACTGTAAATGCTGTTATTGTTTTTCCATAATTCCTTAAGCATAGCGACTTTCATTTCACTGTACATCCTGTATGTGTATGTGACTAATAAAGTTCTTGAATTTTGAAATTCGTCTTCACATTGCCGTATCCCTCCTTGGCCAACACAACACAACACACTTGGCCAGCACTGCTAAACTAAACGTTTCCCGTAGTCGGTGGGAAGACAAGCTAAAACGTCCTGTCCGGACACCGACGTCCTTAGACAAAGTGTCTGTAAAGGCTTAAAATCAAACTTGTGTAGGCTGGCCACTGTAGAAATACATTTGATAAAACGTATTTCAAATGTATTTGTGTTAAAAGTCTTCTGAAACCTCCATCTAATGAGTCAGAAGACTATCTCTGTGTCCGGCCCAGGCGCTGTGCGGTTTCCCCCCAGAAGTTCTGCTCCTGGATCCGAGATCAGGTTTCTTTATTTCTTGTGTATTACTGAGGTCATGCCATTCTTTACAGGTGTTTTATTTTGAAGAATATAACATGTCATTTACCTGCATTCAGCTGGTCCGAAACCGAGCTATCGGTGACAGAGCTGTACGTGCCATCCAGTGCATTGTCATGGTGAGGTTTAGGTCTTATATGGCTGTATATGGCATACGGGCGCCCCCTAACCCCCTGGGTGGGGGGCACCTCTGTCTCCCCCGAGAGCCCCAGCACCCCACCGCTCAATCTCCCCTCGTCGCTTGTGAACCCAGAGTTCACCCTCATCTCTATGCTCCTCCGAGTCTTGCGGACGGTCACGGGTGGATTCTCAGGGTCGATGGTGTCTTTCGCCTCCTCCTTCTCCTCCACCACTCTGTGTCTCTCTGTCATGTGCGTCCTGAGCGTGACTTGGTCATCTCCCGCTCTCTGTTGGCTGGTGTTCACGTAGTGTCCTCCGTTCATAGCCACCATGTTCTCCACCTGTTGAAAGGGGTGTTATGGGATGTGTTTTAGTCAAAGACAAACTGCAAGTCTAGACTAGACTACTAGACTAGATTACAGTATAACTTTACTAGATTAGTAGTTGTGGAGTGTGTGTTGTTGGTGGCTGGTTTAAGCCTGGTCGGAGTTAGACTGATTAGACTCTGGGACTGGGTGAGGCTGCACAGCTGGGGGGCATTGGCCAATCAGGCCCACAGGTTAAACCAGCCACCAGCAAACACACTCAGGAGGAGCTCTAGCATGTACCAACTGCTCTGTTGTTCAAACTACCACAAACTGACAATAAACCGGTTTAATCATCTGCCTGTGTCCTGCTGTGGGAGAAGCCCTGGAAAGCCATGGTAGATGGCATGTGGCAGGGGGAAACTGCCACATCTGGCGCCCGAACAGGGACTTCTCCAACGTAAGGTAGGACACAGAAGGGCTGCCCAGGGACGCACTGGAGCCACCAGCCGCGGCGATGGGCGGCCAACTCCCAGCACCAGCCTTTCCCCGACGGCAGCGACGGTCGGTGGTGGAGCCCAGCGGAGGACAGGGGAGGCAGCGCAGCGACCGCTACAAGCAACCGTCTGTTGCTAGCCGCCCTTGGATCTAGCCCGCAGCAGCCCAGGTCCAGCCACGCCTCTGCCAGTCAGCACAGCAGCCCAAGGCCCCAGGCTCCAGGAAGGAGGTGGGAGGGGTGATGCCTCGTCGGTGATGGGGAGCAGCCCAAGGCCCCAGGCTCCAGGAAGGAGGTGGGAGGGATGATGCCTCATCGCACTGGTGGAGGGTGGCCCTAGAGAGGGCTGTGCGGGCCCTCCGAGGAGCTACCACCACGGCCCAGCTGTCGAGCCTCCTCCCAGCTCATCCAGACAACCCTGCAACCGCCAAGTCCAGCGACACCTCCGCCAGCCAAGGCAGCAGCCCTGGCCTCCGGTCTCCAGGATGGAGGGGGAGGGGGGGTTGGCGAGTCACACTGGGGAGGTGTGGGGACAATGGGGTTGGGGGTTGAGGGATGGGGGGTGGAGGGGGAATAGGTTTCGGCTGGGGATTCTCCCCAGCCTCAATTTGGTGTTGGGGATATGTGGAGTGTGTGTTGTTGGTGGCTGGTTTAAGCAGCCTCACCTGGTCTGAGTCAGACTGGAAAAGCCATGGTAGATGGCATGTGGCAGGGGGAAACTGCCACAGTAGTCTAGACTACAGTATAACTTTACTAGACTACTAGACTAGATTACAGTATAACTTTACTAGATTAGTAGTCTAGACTACAGTATAACTAGACTACTAGTCTAGACTACAGTATAACTAGACTAGTAGTCTAGACTAAAGTATAACTTTACTAGACTAGTAGTCTAGACTACAGTATAGCTTTACTTGACTAGTAGTCTCTAGACTACAGTATAACTTTACTAGACTAGTAGTCTAGACTACAGTATAACTTTACTAGACTACAGTATAACTTTCCTAGACTAGTAGTCTCTAGACTACAGTATAACGTTACTAGACTAGTAGTCTAGACTACAGTATAACTTTCCTAGACTAGTAGTCTCTAGACTACAGTATAACTTTACTCGACTAGCAGTCTAGACTACAGTATAACTAGACTAGACTACTAGACTAGATTACAGTATAACTTTACTAGATTAGTAGTCTAGACTACAGTATAACTAGACTACTAGTCTAGACTACAGTATAACTTTACTAGACTAGTAGTCTCTAGACTACAGTATAACTAGACTACTAGACTACAGTATAACTAGACTAGTAGTCTCTAGACTACAGTATAACGTTACTAGACTAGTAGTCTAGACTACAGTATAACTTTCCTAGACTAGTAGTCTCTAGACTACAGTATAACTTTACTCGACTAGCAGTCTAGACTACAGTATAGCTTTACTCGACTAGTAGTCTCTAGACTACAGTATAACTTTACTAGACTAGTAGTCTAGACTACAGTATAGTTTTACTAGACTAGTAGTCTCTAGACTAGACTACAGTATAGCTTTACTAGACTACTAATCTAGACTACATTATAACTTTACTAGACGAGTAGTCTCTAGACTACAGTGTAACTAGACGACTAGTCTAGACTACAGTATAACTAGACGACTAGTCTAGACTACAGTATAACTAGAAGTAGTACAAAGTACTTTCTAAAAAGGTGAGCAACAGAAATTGTTCCTCATTCCTCAGGTTGTAGTTCCAACCTGTGTTGTCTATCATGGTTTCTCCAGCTCACCTTGTCAAACAGGGTGCGGACCTGCTGTCTGTCATGTCGCTGGCGGTTGTTGAGGATGTGGTACCGCCCACCACAGCGGCCAATCACCTCCCTCAGACCCGGGTCCTCGCCCCCCAGGTACATCTCCATGGAAACAAGAGATTTTCAGTTAGTTCCCTTTTTTGGGGGGAAACGCCTCTAGCTGGTTTGTTACTTAAAGGTAGGAGATTAAAGGTGCTGGAGACAAGATTTTATAATTTGAGTGTAATTTGTTAGAAATGCCATAGCCAGCCGTGAGCTATGAGAGGGTGAAATGCTCTGGGAGAATATCGGTTCTGGTTGACTCTGTATGAGACTATTTAGATTTTAGACCGCTCCCAGCTAAATTCTGACCAATCAGGGCATCAGTGACATAGTTAAGATATAAACAGACTGATCTAAGACTGTACACTGGTCAGGTGTCAATAGTGCCTTGAAACTAGATTGATGTCTTTTACTGTGTTAGGGGAAAACCAGAGAGATGGAGGAAACTCAAACATGGGAAGAGCATGCAAAGTGCATAAAGGAATTCATAACGATTAGAATATACGCTGATGAGTATATCATCATCAGCGTTATATAATAACAAACTATTCATATATTAATAGTTTGTTCATATTTCATAGTTCATATTTTTGGCTTATTAGGTATTCACAGTGAAACTGTGGATACCGATGATATATATAAATATATATATATGGGTATGTATGTATGTATGTATGTATGTATGTATGTATGTATGTATGTATGTATGTGTGTGTGTGTGTATAGTTTTTGTATGAATTCTTGTTATTTTATTGATGTTTATACTATTATGTTTCTATCTTTGAGCAGAGCACCTGTGACAGTAATAATTTCCCTCTGGATTAATGAAGTACTCTGAATGATGAATGTATCCCACAAGGCCTTCAAGGATGTGTGTACTGTATTTGTCATTTGTATATGGTATCATTATATGGGTCAGTGATTAAAATTGGTTGAGTAAAAGCTGGTCACCTCCTCCGTCTGTCCTGCCAGGTAGTCTCCACAGGTGAGCAGGACCAGGGTGTGTTTCAGGACCTCTGGACCAAACACCTCTTTCATCTCCACAGGGACACGTCCCTCCACCTGGGAACACCAATCAGAGACTCAGAATAATAAGAGTAGGAATACAGAGAGTTGATGAATGAAGGTATTAAATGAAGACAAATAATTCAATGGAAGAGAGCCAAGCCTATAGGTCTAGATATGTGACGTGTGAAAGCGCTGTAATCCAAATCATCCAAAACATTTTCATTCAAACAAAATACATGTATATTATTCAACCAGAATATTGTTTGAAACATTTTGTCAACTCTAATGGAGCCAAAAGCCTGGCTTGCAGATTGCATTTGGCGAGAAGATCTTCTTTTTAAAGAATTGATTTAGCTTTTTCAATTATAACAATTTAGAAATATGATTATTAAAGCTATATCACATTGTAGAAAATTGAAATAAAGTAAACCGAAAATAAAAACAAACGAAAAAACCAGCAGCACCTCAGTGAACTGGCAGACTGGGATGAGCAGCAGGAAGGCATGGGGTCCCGGGGCGGCCAGCTGCAGCGCTCGCTGGCTCTCCCTCTTCACGCTGTCTTCCACCTGCCGGCCGTTCCAGTACCAGCGCGGGGCCTCCACCACCGTCACGTTGCGGCCCTCGGCAACGCCCTGCCGCCGGTGGCAGATCCTGGACGACGAGCCGAAGGAGGAGGTGGAGGCGGAGGCCATCTGGCCCAGAATGGTGTCCGTCGAGGCGGTCTTTCCACAGCCGAGGGTCCCGAGCAGAACCAGCCTCAACTCTTCTGAGGTGGAGGTCCCGTGGAGGCTGCTGCCTCTGGGGTCGCCCGCTGTGGCTGGGAGAGGAGGAGGAGGAGGAGAAAGAAGAGGATCACGGTTGAGGAAAAATAAAGAGAACAAAGTGGGACAATGTGTGAGTTATTGTGTGAATGCAATGCAGCATATCAGCCACTTAATCAAGCTGCTGGTTCCACGCCCCTCTTCTCCCTGGTAGGTTCATCGGTATTGTATTGAGCTAGTAATGGTAGTTTATTGGAGTATATGTTCCATGTGACATCATATGATGTAAATCATTTTCCGTTTATCATTTTAATAGAGCATGAAGAGAACTGTCCATACAGGTCAATACAATTAGTCTGCTCCCGTGACTCATGGCAGACTCTTTTACATACAGTAATTCAAGGATGAAAAAAAGAGTATATTTGGTCAAAAATTGGACTTGGGCCTCAGGCTTGTTTGGGACTAGTCTGCTAAAAGACACATTCTATTCCCATGGACCGACAGAATATGATCCGAGGGTACTCACTTCGGGTCCTGCGTGAATCAACAAGAACAAAAAGGCATCTAATGATTAGAGCTATGCTGTCACGTTACACCAAATCTTTCATCAAATTGCACAGGCCTTTCCCTATTTCTCACGCCTGTATTCTTTGGTTGAACTTGTGTGTGCTTATGCCACACCTTGCCAATCCTGTCCGGCTGCATTCTCTACTTTGACCAAGACATTGGGTTTGATAAGCATAGCTATGCCCATGGGAATGATATGCGCATATGAACACGCAGACAGCAGAACAAACCCAAACCGAACCGGAGCACGGCACAATACTGAATACAAACACAAAAGGGCAGAGAACACTTGTATCTGTTACAAAATGAAACCGGGTCAAAGAAATAAATACACGAGAAAACCTGACAGCCTGAGGAAATTAATTACAACGAGAGCACACACAAATACAGCCTACATGTTTTCATGTAGGTCAAACTACATGAGTTTAAATGACAACACTCAACAAACCATATACGTAATGAGTTATAGCATAACACATAGTTCACAACTGAAAAAAACATTGGGCACCGTAAATAAACCAGGATAAAACAAGACAGGACACTCACCCATTGTTGAAGGGGGTCTCTGTCTCTCTCGGTTGGTATCGTTTGACGTCTTCTATCTTGAGAGCGGTTGAGCTTTAATGGAGTATTGTTAGCTCTAGCATTCAGAAAACTCTCCTAGGTAGACCCGTCTCTTGAGAAATACCTGACTCCCTAGGAAACCTGGCACTCATCTAAACTCTTGTTCCCTGGTGTAACCTTGCATTCTCAGGCGTAAACCTGTCTAGCCCCTCCCAAGTCTAACTATTAAACACAGACACACACACCCCCACACACACACACACACACACACACACACACACACACACACACACACACAAGGATGAGCAGTTGAGTGCACAGCTGTCACTTTCAGTCTTCAGGCTGTGAAACATTCCGTGACAAGGTGGGGAAACGGTTGCCTGGGAGACGTAGTTAACATCCAAATTTGAACAACCACACCTTAATGGCACGTCAGTCAGTTGAACACATCAGATTATACCTGCTGGGCGACCGGGCAACGAGATCCTACGCTGGTTCCAGATCAGCACTACAGTTCTGTAGCACGTATCCACAACAAATATTGTCTACACACACACACACACACACACACACACACACACACACACACACACACACACACACACACACACACACACACACACACACACACACACGG
>OOFB01032722.1:0-19594 GCA_900323305.1 Trachyrincus murrayi | reverse complement strand
TTACAAGTCCACAGTGTTGAGTGGTGTTGCTGTGTATGGTAAACTGGCATTGTTTTGTTGCTAATAGCTTTACATTTGTTTGCCTTTAAGGAGGGTTAGGGTTAGGGTTACTAACCCTAACCATAGCTCCCAGATGTCTTGAAAGTTGAAACAGATGAGTCTCGTAATGTCTTATAAACACACATGCTGACCGCGTGAAGACCGGGGACAAGTGAGGAGGATCCAGAACAAGTGGTAAACAAACAGTGAAGCTAGGAGCTAGATGGCAGGAGGGAAAGCCATTGGAGGGTGCATTTCTGTCATTCCTCACAAGTGACACAATCACAGTGCTCGTCTTCTCCTCGGGTAGGGCAGTCTCTGGAAATATGCGCCTGGAACAGCCCAGTCATTCATAAAGACTGACAAGCCCTCAAAGCAGCCCTTCCAGTCAGCCGGGGCCATGTAGCCTACACACAGAGCTCTGACAAAGAGCCATATGGAAATAATACATTTACATCTCAATTGGTTTTTCCGTTGACAGTCTTTTTGCAGTCTGAAAAGAGACTGCTATGGATGTGAATACCAGCCACCGCTGCACACAACTGACGCGCTACTGTCGATTACATTGCTTCTCGATGCTTCGACCTTACCGGCATTGTCACATCAAGGCCCTACTTACACTTGCTCTGGCGAGCACTACACGCCTAGAATTATGTAATTGCATTAGTTGGGTAGTGAACATGAAAATCCTGCCTGAAGAAACCCCTGCCATGGAATCGCAAAGAATGAAGTGGCTGAATTGTTTCATCATCGTTATTCAACGACTTGTAGTAAAATGTTTGTTCCAAAGACAAGGTTGAGACGTGATCTCAGACAGGGTGCTGGGTAAGAGCCAATCCAAGATGAGGGAGCTAGCTAGCTAGTAAAGTCATGAAACCACTGAGCAAAACAAGGAGAGGCCTCATTAATGACAAGAACAAGCACACACATACTACTAATGGTGTCATGGTTCCAACATGTTGCATAATTGCTCTGGGACAACAACTGTCCCATCTAATAAGATGCTAACATATCATAGCTAACATATCAACCACTTGCCTAAACCTGATGTCAAATATCCTTCAGGCCAACATGATCTATGTTTTTTTGTTACTATTTACTTAAAATCCCCCATCTATATTCCCCAGATCAGAACCAAACACCAATCTAACCCAAGACAAGCAAGCAACACATCAGCGCATGATGAAGGACAAAGCCATCAGCTGACCAAAAAACGAAATTAAAACTAAGACACGGCTTCGTCGCAAACACTAAATGGGGGAGTAGTAAAAGAGTCTGTCATTCTCATTCTCAGCACTCGTGCACGGCCTCCCGAGACAACGAGGTCACAAATCAAATCCATTTCCTCCATCTGGGATAGGCTCGCTTCCCAGCATCTGCTGCCTTGCTGCTGATAGGATAAGGGTGGCGCTCGGGGAGCTAAAAGGCCCCGGCAAGGCAAGGGTGGGGTGGAGGGAAGGAGGGAGGGAGGGAGAGAGAGAGAAATGCACAACATGATCTCATGCGGACGAGAGCTCGGACCGCAAGGGAGGAGGGGGGAGGAAGAGGGAGGAGGAAGAGGAGGGAGGAAGAGACGAGGAGCTACAGTCACACTGCCCTTCCCATCACCATGACATCACATACAACATTTGGACGTATTATTATTAGTGGCCCCGGGGCCTCAGAGAGGAAGTGATCAGCTGATCAGAATGCTTGATTTGTATGGTAACCACAATAGAAAGAGAACATTAAAGTGATGCCTAATGGAGACTAATAATGCTAGGTCAATAAAGGGCTATGACATTAACACATCACATCAGATATTTTTTCATCTTCACTGTTACTACTTCACTGATACTGGATATGTGTGTATGTATATTATGATCCTAATAGATAATAGATCAAGTACAGGCCTACTAGTATAGTATTAAGATTATGAATCCTTGTAGGAGCTGATCTGATGTGGTGGTTTAATAACCCTTTTTCCCCAGCATAGCTACTAAGCTCAATAATTATTATTATTATTATAATAATTATAATAATTATAATATTATTATTACAGTATTACACTGAAAACAATAATTCTTTTCTTTTTTATCCTTCTCCAGATTGAGAGTTTGAGCTTCAAATGCCCAATCTGTTAACATTTACCGTTTATTGAGCTTAAGTCTTATTACCAATAGTTCAAAAGCAAGAATGCTTCTCTATTGCTCACAAGTCTTCTGCAAAAAGCTACTTAACGTCAGTGGTCCAGACTTCAAAAAATGACACGAAAACAACTTGATTTGGTTAGCAGAATCCATCCCAACATTAAATAGGTCTATATTTTTTCGTAAAACATATTGTACGGAAGACAAAAAACTGTGGATGTGAACTATTGTTAGTTAGCCTGTTTTGTTAATAGTTTTCCTGTCTAACCCGGAGGTAGTAACTAGTAACTGTTAGTAACTGCTAGTAAAAGTTATTTGTACTAAACTACTGAAAGTCACAAACTAAATCCTTGGCATGATATAGAAATTCACTGCGTTCCTCAAGAAGGCAGATATTCTCGTTTAGAGTCATACAGGCCTTGATATTTCAATCGGTTCATTTGTTGACTGCCAATTTCATATTTCCACATTGGGCACATTTGTTCTAACAGATAATAATAGCAAGCCAACATCCTGGTAAAACAGGCTATCTGTAATTACAACGTTATTTTAAATAAGTTGTTACTGTATTATACCATCGGATGAGTAATATAACGGTAATACAAGCCTATTAGCCAAAATTTTCCAGTTATCACATACAGAGTGGCTGGGAATATATCCACCACAATATAAAAACATTAAACTTCATCATTAACTTGGATCATCTCCTACAAAGAAAGGTCACAGATCCAAAACAAAGTGTCTTTGTACAGTAGTCCACATTACACAGAGTGGGTCTGCCCCATGTGTGCGTGTGTGTGTGTGTGTGTGTGTCTGCACATATGTGTGAGAGTGGGTGTGTGTGTGTGTGGGGGGGTGGGTGCCTGTGTGTGTGTGTGTGTGTGTGTGGGACACTAAGCCACTTGAATGTGATGAGTGGGCTGTCCACATGGAGCAGAGAGACTAGGGCACGGCCCAGGAGGGGCCGACAAAGACAGTGACTGTGCAAAAAAACACAATGGCCTTTTGCACGGCATTGCTGTTAATAATAAGGCTAATTATCTAAAGCGTTTAAATGATCATGTCTTTCTCACAGGGTTTAAAGACATGCTGTCTGCGCTAAGAGAGTGTGTGTTTTTTAACAGAATACACACCACTGTTCAGTGTTCGCAGACACATGGATTGTAAGACCACACCCTTCGTGAATGTATTGATGACTCAATCAAATCGGCCTGCGATAAAGGAGATTGAGTTACAAGAACAAGTGATCTATATAGAAGAGAGTCATGTATAAATTAGATTTCTAGTTTGAGAAATGAAACCCTGTTTCGACATAAAACTCAGACAGTGCCTGCTCTGATATTTCTCCTCCATCGAGAGGGTTAGGGTTAGGTTTTACCCTAACCCTAACATCGAGAGAGGACATTATCTCTAACTTAGAGTTGCCAGATTGTCAAGGGGGCAATCACCTTTTCCTGGAACACAATATAAAGAATAAAAAAACACCTTCACTGTAGTCTTTGTGCTGAAGAACACATACCTTCAACCCCGGCTCAAGTGTGCAAAACCTTTTGTACAACAAATATTAGATTTCGGCAAGAACCGAAAGTATGCTTTTGTTAAGCGCAAACAGCCAATTAGTACGGTGTTACTAACGATTACAGGACCAGATTAGAACTGGATTCTTAAGTAATGCTTTTCAGTCATTATTTATTCAAATCTGTTCCATCGTTAATCCAAAGATCAAAGGATACCTGTCAGTTTATGCTGAATCAAGACTCACAATCTTAATGGTTCCTAATTCTGAATTCAAGATGTCCCACTGGCTAGGGGTTAGCTTAAGATACAAGGCTTATATTTACAGAGTTTATACCTAAACTCTGTGGTGGACATGCAAGTGATTAGATCAGTTTGTTTGTTTTGATTTTGCTTGGTTTCCGTGGATGTTTGCGATTATAAATAGTATCGGTTCACGTGGTGGTGAGAGGCTTAAGGCTCTGTTTAACAGGCTTGTCAATATAAACTGTCATGTAACACCAACATCCGTTCATGAATACCTCTGCAAGTAAAAGGTCGTTATGAGTAGCTGTCACCAACATTAGACGGAGAAAACTGTAAAAACAACAGTCAACTGAAAAAGTAAACTGTCTTTATCCATTATAGACCTATTCAAGTTCTAACACTGCCTCGAACCCAGTGTGAGAGCTGTAGGTCACTACACACAGACACACACACACGCGCGCACGCACACACACACACACACACACACACGTGCACACCAGTCACCAGTCATGATTACCAGTCACAATTTTACAACAGGGACCTTAGCAGGGATCTTCTAGCTTATTATTAGAAAAAAGGGAGAAGCAGAAATCATGATTTGAGCAAATCAATCCGACGTTTCTGTCCCTGTAAAAACTGTGTGAATATCGGTCATCATGTCATGCTGAAGAAATCATGTATTACAAATGATTAGGCCTCTATACACCTCTACAATAGGATGAAGTGACTGATATATATATATATATAGAGAGAGAGAGAGAGAGAGAGGGAACATGACAATTCAGTCAAACTGTTTTCATTTCGTATCACGGCAATACCAATAACAAGATAGATAGCCCGTTGTCTATCTACTGCCTGGAGACATACATTATCCACAGACTCCAAGTGATGCTACATCATATGATACCGCTCATACACACTCTCCATCCAGTGGCTCAATGTTACAATGCATTACATAGGGATTATTATCAATACAGTTCAGAATCTGAGAGTTTAAACTTACAAATGCTGCCAGTCTCAATTCGACTCAACCATCATTGAACAGCAGAGCTGATTTAGCCTGCCAACAATTGAAATGACAAGATCTATTAAAGCTATGTGCTTTAATTAGTGAGCATAGCCGAGGAAAAGCTCTATGTGTCTGTCAGCTGTCAAGCTCGTTTGAGACCAATGGCAAATAAGGAAATCGCATATAACATATAGACTTAAAATCATGAACACTACTATAGTTTTTATATTTTTTAAATGGAAAATAAACTCAAAAATGTAAATGCAATGTTTCCGGTTGTATCTTTAGCATAATACTAGGCTGTATAACATTAGGAATATTCCAATCTAGATTCATAGGCTATCTAATGATCATCCAAAATCAAATGAATGATTATTATTAGCCTTTGTCCAGCCTCAAGCAACAGGCTGGGTAGGGTTAGGGTTAGGGTTAAGGTTAGGGTTAAGGTTAGGGTTAGGGTCTAGGGTTAGGGCTATCAAGCTAAAAAAAATTAAGATTTTCCAATTTTGAGGACGTTACGGTCAGTTGTTAGTTGGGAGGACAACATGTAGCCTATATAATATACGTATATATACATATATATCACATGTAGCCTATATCATATAGGTATATATACATATATATCACATGTAGCCTATATCATATAGGTATATATACATATATATCACATGTAGCCTATATCATATAGGTATATATACATATATATCACATGTAGCCTATATCATATAGGTATATATACATATATATCACATGTAGCCTATATCATATAGGTATATATACATATATATCACATGTAGCCTATATCATATAGGTATATATACAATATACACATGTAGCCTATATCATATAGGTATATATACAGTACATATATATCACATGTAGCCTATATCATATAGGTATATATACATATATATCACATGTAGCCTTTATCCTACCTTTGTATTTTTCCAAAACATCCTCATATGCTTGAAGATATTCCTTTTCGTCGGCGAGCATATAACCCTGTGGAGAGTACTGAGCCATAACCTCCACAGACCGGACCGCCACAGACCGGACCGCCACAGACCGGACCCTCAACAGACCGGACCCTCGACAGACCGGACCTCGACAGACCGGACCCTCGACAGACCGGACCTCCACAGACCGGACCCTCAACAGACCGGACCCTCCACAGACTGGACCTCGACTGACGGGACCTCGACAGCCTCGGGTTGAGGCGGAGTGATCGGTGCTGTTGTTCCGCCAGAGGAAACGCCCCTACGCCCCTCCCCTGTCTATGATCAGCCAATAAGCGAGACGTCCTCTGTGGGTTTCGCGACTGATAGGTTAGTTAGGTTAAGTTCATTAGGTTAGGTTAGTTAGGTTAGGTTAGTGAGGTTAGGTTAATTAAGTTAGTTAGGTTAGGTTAGTTAGGTTAGGTTAGGTTAGTTAGTTAGTTAGGTTAGGTTAATTAGGTTATGTTAGTTAGGTTAATTAGGTTAGGTTAGGTAGGTTAGGTTAGGTTAGGTTAGGTTAGTTCGTTAGGTTAATTAGGTTAGGTTAGGTTAGGTTAGTTAGTTAGTTAGTTAGGTTAATTAGGTTAGGTTAGTTAGGTTAGGTTAGTTAGGTTAGGTTGGTTAGGTTAACCAGACATTTCTTTCGGGTCTTTGTGCCACCTGCTTAATATTAACGACTGTTTGCCCAGTACATGTTTTTTAAATCTCGTCACGTTTATTTTATTGTGGGATTTACAAAATTAATTTATAAGACGATGAGCTTTTCTAACTGGGCTTTCAAAACAAAACTATTTACTTCAAATTGTTACGTTACCTCTCATGTTTACAACCAGCCAGTCAGGTCATTTAGTCTCATTCTCATGTTTACAACCAGCCAGTCAGGTCATTTAGTCCTGTCTCATTCTCATGTTTACAACCAGCCAGTCAGGTCATTTAGTCTCATTCTCATGTTTACAACCAGCCAGTCAGGTCATTTAGTCCTGTCTCATTCTCATGTTTACAACCAGCCAGTCAGGTCATTTAGTCCTGTCTCATTCTCATGTTTACAACCAGCCAGTCAGGTCATTTAGTCTCATTCTCATGTTTACAACCAGCCAGTCAGGTCATTCAGTCCTGTCTCATTCTCATGTTTACAACCAGCCAGCCAGGTCATTCAGTCCTGTCTCATTCTCATGTTTTCAACCAGCCAGTCAGGTCATTTAGTCCTGTCTCATTCTCATGTTTACAACCAGCCAGTCAGGTCATTCAGTCCTGTCTCATTCTCATGTTTTCAACCAGCCAGTCAGGTCATTTAGTCCTGTCTCATTCTCATGTTTACAACCAGCCAGTCAGGTCATTCAGTTTCATTCTCATATTCTTCACCTTCACATTGGTGGCCAATATTACAACATAAAGTGAGTAGGTCTATACATTATATATACATTATGTGTGTAGGTCTATACATTATATATACATTATGTGTGTAGGCCTATACATTATATATACATTATGTGTGTAGGTCTATACATTATATATACATTATGTGTGTAGGCCTATACATTATATATACATTATGTGTGTAGGTCTATACATTATATATACATTATGTGTGTAGGCCTACACAAGCTGAGACACACGTCAAGTGGTTACTATAGGAAACAATGGTAGGCCTATATTAAAATATGTCGTTTTGGTCACGTCACGCCACTCGGTCTTCACAAGTAAGGCAAAAAAAAAATGATCCAACAGATGTGTGCCTACTCCATCATCGGGGGAGACCGGGGGAGATCGGGGGAGACTCGAACTCACCTGCGATCCGGAGCACGGCTCTCTCGGCCGGATCCAGGATGGATCCTCCCTGGATCTTCCGCTTGGAGCGCTCATGTCTGGGGAGGTTCCAGGGTAAGGTGTCTCCCGGCGCCGGGGACGCAGAGCCAGACTTCAGGCTGGAGTCCTCCTCGTCTGAGATGTCCGCCGAGGAAGACATGGAGCAGTGGAGGGACGGGTTCCCTGAGCTGGAGCTCTTACGAAACAAAAGAAAGAAGAAGAAAAGAAGGCTTGTCTTGGTTTCAAACAGCTAAAATTAATCGGAGAATATCCTATAATATCCTCAAATTAGCCATCGTAAGAAAAGCCTTTCTCGGTCGTGCCGTCTAAAATAGCCAAATGTGGATGAAAACAGGCGTGAAGCAGTGTGTTAGAAGCAGTCAGGTCGCAATAATAATCCACGATAACAATAACATGATTTAACACAAGGTGAAAACCAATCGTAGCCTATCTGGCTCCCCCGCCAGGTCGGAAATAACACTTACCGCTGTATAATACATCAAGATAAATATCCCGTTATCTTGCTCGGTACCTCAGACACATGTGTGTGTGTGTGTGTGTGTGTGTGTGTGTGTGTGTGTGTGTGTGTGTGTGTGTGTGTGTCAATAAAAATCCACCACGCCCTCCCCCTCAGAAAAACAATAGATCGCTGCTATGACTTCGTGTCTCTTTATAATATCAGGATCCAAGATGATGTCAGCGATGAGAAGAGCATCTCGCCTCTGACCAGGGAGCGTCCTGATGCTGGGAGCTGCGTGTCCCCGCGTCACACCCGAGCCGGTGTTATCCTGGTGAACAGCGCCCCCCCTCGGTCATGTGTCAGATACCGAGACACCGAGTCACTGAGTCACTGAGAGGTGTGTATCCTGGTAAACAGCGCCCCCCCTCGGTCATGTGTCGGCTTGGATGTAAAAACATCAAAGGCTTTTTGGGGGGGGGGGGGGGGCGGAATATCTGCCAGGTCATAGTGGGTGGGATCAGCACCATGCACTGTCCAAGTTGAGCAGGATGATATTGCCATTAGTCGCCCAGTCCAGTTTACATTAATCACATTACAGTAATACAGGAAACAGCGGAGTAGTTATTAGGGAATAGAATGACTAGCAGGTCTTTACTGCCGTAGTTTATCGTAGACACTGATAGGCCTACGACAAGGCTGAGTAACGGGTGTGCACGGTGTGATGTATAAAATACCATTACACTGAGACTCCTCCACCTCAACTGAGAGGCCTTGGGTTCAATCCTTAATCAAATGACCTAACGGCTATCAGCTTCCTACCTTGATCCGTTTCAATCTGTTTCGATCAGTTTCAAAACTGAAACTGACAAAATAACAACTAAGATAGCCTAAATATTCTGTGTTGATACGCTAATTTAAATGTGATAATGTGTGTGTGTGTGTGTGTGTGTGTGTGTGTGTGTGTGTGTGTGTGTAAATTCAACAATAATGCCAATTATTGTGCCCAAATTGCTGTATATGAGGCCAATAGGCTATTTACAATCAGCACAAGCTTGTTATGCACATAGCAACACATCGGTATATGGGAATGGAATAGTAATACGTTACAATCAACACAATATTACCAGTATTAGTTTTGATTTATTGCTGGTTATTTTTTGTATCCTGTGTATGATAAACTCATGAACAGAAACTCTCTGCCCACTTGAACACTGACAGCACTCTTATTTTGAAGGTCACTTCCTCTCCTAGGTTATTTCTCACTTTTCTCCTAATGAGGGCCAATGTAACAACAGCGCCATCCCTATACTTCTGTTAGGCTGTTACCAACTGAACATTTACATAGGCAAATCTGGTCAAATAACAACTTGTAGAATATTCCATTTAATTTTATGAAAACTTGATGCTTTTAAAATAAGCGATATGCGAATGATTCAAATTGAGTGAAAGTTGAAAGAAAATGGTATAGTCCTACCTATATTTCAAACTGGATAGAATTTTCCAAATGAGCATGGACAGTCCAAATTAAGAAATTGACATAGAACCATATATGACAATTATGGGAGATATTTCCCCTTGTTATGACAAAATGTAGGCCTAGTTTTGATGTGCAGCCTCGTTATGGCCCTATTTTGTAAAGACAACATAAAGCAAGAACAGGCATATGTTAGTGTCAAAATATACAATTGTGGGGATACCTACAGGTTTACGTGTGGGAGTGACCTGTATAGACTGATAAAATTCCGGCTGTACTCGCTTCTTTACTTTGCGTCTCCTCAGAGTGGAGGACTCGGGATCACTCGCGGGGACTTCGACAAGACTCGGCTTTTCCTCCAGCACTCGAGCGCGCGCGCTCCTTCTGGCGTGGCGGGGACTGTGCCTGCAGACCTGCAAAATAAATGTCCTGTTCAGTAAAATACATACATTTTAAAACAACGTCGCCACCCATTGACAGAAACAAATTGTATTTAAAAATGTGCTTTATAATGAAGCCTTTTTTGTGTGTGTGCAAGACCTATATGAACAAAATACGTAAAATGTTTACAGCACATTTATTGTAATTGTTTAGATTCCCATTCCACACTATTTTCAAAAAGGCCAGTTACAAAATGTAAGCACTATTTTCGTTTGTAGCAATTAGCCGAAAAACGTACAGCTCTTGTCTGTGGAGAGTTTGCCAATGCATTGTTTTCCTTCCTATAAATACTTTAATTGTGAAGGAACGTCACAAAACCGGAAGTAAAGCCCCTGAACTGTAAGTGTGCTTGATGACGCAGGAGAGGGGAGGTGAACTGCGTCTGTGAGGGTTAGGGTTAGGGTTAGTTGTCTGTCATCAGTTGTCTGTTCAAAGATGTTTTCTATTGATCCGTTTTTTTCCGTGTTTTTGGCTAATCGATTTTAAATTCTAAACTATCTCCACAGACTTGTTTGGACAACGGTCCATTATGTATTTATTACATAGGCTACGCACTGCGCATATGGTCCATAAATAGTTAGAACAAATATCTAAAAATGAATGAATAATAAAAAATGGTTACTAATGTGCTATATGGGTAAACCCCTCTACACTGTAAGCTTTTGATCTGCCCAGAAGTGAGAGCATGGCTTGTGAATCATGGTTCAAACCAACTCTGGCCTACATAGGAACAGACTGATGTAAAGTTGAGCCATACCTCTGACCGAAAATGATGCGCTCGGAGTCCGACTGTCAGGACAGATACACACCATGTCAGAATATAGGCCAACATTTAGCCTATACACACTATGTCAGAATATAGGCCAACATTTAGCCTATACACACATCACATATACAGGCTACATGGCAATCTGTCAATTTGACACATTAGGCTTGTATGGCATGAATAAAAAAGACATAGCCTAGCCAATTGATAAGCAATTGTCTTTTTAACTACCACAATTTATATATTCTTCACCGTCAACAAACTAAACTGTGAAAACACACTCATCATTTTAGCAAAATGTGTAATTGCACCATTCTAAAATTAAATGTCCGAGGAATTACCAATGACAAAGAGAATATATCCCGGTAGTTCAGTACTACAACAGTCTAGGCCAGCCAGTACTACAACAGAATATATCCCGGTAGTTCAGTACTACAACAGTCTAGGCCAGTACTAAGAGATGCGGCCAGCCTCAGGTACTCACCGCGGCTCCTCGGGCGTCCAGACAGCACAGACTTGATTGGATGTTTTCCATCGTGAAGCTTGCGATGCCAACAACACAAAAATAAGATCGTCGCAATAGTCCCGAGCAAAAGCAGCAATAGTAACAGCACACATTGTATGCTGTATGGTCTCAAAAGGACCAGAAACGCTGCAGCAATCATTCTAGTAAGCCTTGTAGCGCAGAGCTGCAGACTGACGCTCCTGCCGTAATATGACACAAATATAGTTTCTTTAAGCCAATCTGGCACAAGGAGTCATTGCAGACTAAGGTTCAAACGAGACGACCCATGAGGATGGAATTATTCACGTAAGACCAGTGACTCAGCAGGGGTGCACCTTTTTATTTATTTATCTAACAACAATGTGTCAGCAATTTCATTGAGTATCGCAGTACTGCAGGATGCGTTGTACTGGACACTCCGTCATAGGATGCGTTGTACTGGACACTCCGTCATAGGATGCGTTGTACTGGACACTCCGTCATAGGACAGGATGTACTGGACATTCTGTCATAGGGCTGGATGTACTGGACACTCTTAAAGTCAACGGCCCATTTAAATGTGAACTAAATTCTCACTACATTGTTTTCACTAGAATAGAATAGAATTGAGACACTCTATTGGCTACTGTTCATTTAGGGATGGGCCAACGTTCCTGTGCTACAATCTTCATTAAAGCATTCATGAATCACTGTGCTACAGACTCCAGACCATACAACTAAAGGAGAATAAAGTAAAGAAGGAGAATAAAGTAAAGGAGGAGAATAAAGTAAAGAAGGAGAATAAAGTAAAGGAGGATAATAAAGTAAAGGAGGAGAATAAAGTAAAGAAGGAGAATAAAGTAAAGGAGGATAATAAAGTAAAGGAGGAGAATAAAGTAAAGAAGGAGAATAAAGTAAAGAAACAAGGCTTGACGGGGGCATGCGTATTATTAAAACTCCACCCACGCGAGATCGTCGATAACGGAGGAAACGGACGTGACGTATGACGCAGACGTGACGTATGACGCAGGAGGGAAGTGTTCAAATCAAAGTCCGCAGAGGCTCCGAGGTGCGAAGCTCATACTTGTTAACAGTGTTGTGTTCAATGTTTTTAAAGAGGCTCATACTTGTTAACAGTGTTGTGTTCAATGTTTTTAAGCCGTCTTACTTCGACTTGACGTCATTTGCGTCTCACGGTTCGTTACAAAAGCGTGAGACATTACTGTTACATTACGTTACTGTTGAGAAGATACTTTAGTTGGCGTACGAGAGACGTGCTAACAAAATGTATCTTGCTAGCATGTCATTACTCTGAAAATGTAGTGCAATGTGTTAAACAGGTTTTTTGTGTGCAAACTAGTAAAGTCGATATGATGTTATGAATCATTTTTCCTTTTTCTTTTACACTCAGCGTAGGCCTACGTACAATATCGTACAGTTATTATGCAAAACCAATTTAAACCAAAACCGTCTTCTGTGCCAAGGTAGACACTGTTCTCCAAATGTCGTCTTCAATGGAAGAAGATGAAGCAGCAGAGGAGGAGGTCCAATTTGTATCAGTAAGTGATATGAAGTCTGTAGCAAACAAGCATATGCTGTAGCAAACAAGTTCAAAGTTTGAAATGGGCAAATCGATTCGCAAAACACACACACACACACACACACACACACACACACACACACACTAAAACAACAATAGCAATGCAGCCCATCATTCCCACAGTCAACAATTGTGTTTAGTATTGGAACAAACTGTGTATAGATCTTCAGTATGTTATATCTTATGTATTTACATAAGCTTATTTATTTATCCAACATTAGTCAGCCCATGTTGAAAACTGAGGTTTATCCATTTGTTGCTAGATTTTAGGATATAGTTTCATGTCAGCTATTTAATCACTATTATTTTGAAACTAATAGGATTCATTAATATGGGCTATAGGAAATAATCCATCTGTCAACATACATCATTATTTGTCTATACGGGTATATATATCAAGTTGATGTTAACTTGATGTATCCATGTCAGGAGGGCCCCCTCAGACCAGTGCTGGATTGTATTGACATACTGAGTGACAGCGACGAGGATGGAGGTTTGACCGATGTGGTGAGTTGGTGAATTATATATAGTTGGTGGATGTAAACAAAATGTCATTAGTTAAAGTAGTTGTTTGGGGTGGGGGGGCTAACCTGAACCTGGAACTTTTTGGACTTCTTCTCTAGATTGAAGATAAGATTGAGCGGCAGAAAGCCCAAGTCACTTCCACACTGGACCGGCTCATGCGCCGAGTGGCCGCCGAGAAGCGGGAGAGAGCAGACAAATGTAAAGCCTTTAAGGTAAATGTGTTACTTAAGTTATCTATTGTCTCTATTGAAGACAGAATACATTACTTGCAGTTATCTGATCTGACTCTATTGTGATTAAGTGTTTAATTTAATTTTGTTTCAACAATATCTTCAAGTATATTTTGTTAATTTCAGCAATCTGGACATGTATTTGGTCACTTGATTGAAATACTTGAATACTTGACTTGAGGTCTAGTTATGGAAGTAGGACTTAAGGTCCACTTTGAAGACACAGCAGTGTCATCTTGTGGCTGGAACAGGAACTACACTTTTTATTTATTTAAGTAAACTAGGTAAACAGTGGTTATTTTATTATTTAAATCACACAATTTGTCAAAACTCTATAGTGTGTGTAATGGTGTATTCTTAAAAAACCCACTTGTAGTTAGTATGTTACATCTTTATCTTTTAATTCAGGAGAAGCAGATGTCACAAAGGGCTCATGGACGTCAGGAGCTGGCGTTTGCCGCGACAGAAAGAACCGACTATGATGCAAAGCGGTGTGTGGACATGTGGTTGAAGATGCCAGGTATCTGAAAAAGTTCGATTGTAAAATCATCCCCGAAACGGCTCTTTCTGGGCCAGTAAGAGTGCCATGCTGTTGGTATTTCTGTATGGTGTACAGCTCTGTTCCTCTGTTTTAATTTTCATATCTTATTTTTAAATTAGAAAAAAAAAGCATATCACTATGATAGCGCTAGTTGGTTGTTGTCTACCGTCGTGGTGATGCAGGTGTTCGACCAGGGGTGCTGAGTGCCGGTAGAGGAAGGCGTCACCCAGCCTCTTTCCCCAGTGGGAGTTCCTCCAGACACACCTGTCCTGTGATCAACTGTGGAAAAGTGTTTGACAACGTTCCCCTAATGGAAGGTCATTTGAAAAGGTGAAACTCATTCCTAAGGCCTCGTATCTAATAGTACGGTACTGCAGTGGTCTAGCGGAAACTGACCTATCATGGAATGTGACAGGTTCGACCACTCCCCTTGCGATCCCACCGTCAACCTTAAAGGAAGCCCCTCTGAGCTCTTCGCGTGCGTCGTCTGCACCCGCCATTTTGACACCGAAGAGGCCTGGAGACTCCACCTTCAGTCCAAGGTTGGCTGCTTACGCTGGTGTGTTTGTCCAAAGCCTTTTCTTCCTGGTGGAGTTCTTGTGGTCTGGTAATATGTAGTATGTAGTATATAACAGTAGTATGGTGTATATAATCTTCCTAGATGGTAATATGTAGTATGTAGTATATAACAGTAGTATGGCGTATATAATCTTCCTAGATGGTAATATGTAGTATGTAGTATATAACAGTAGTATGTAGTATATAATCTTCCTAGATGGTAATATGTAGTATATAACAGTAGTATGGCATATATAATCTTCCTAGATGGTAATATGTAGTATATAACAGTAGTATGGCGTATATAATCTTCCTAGATGGTAAGTATGTAGTATATAACAGTAGTATGTAGTATATAATCTTCCTAGATGGTAATATGTAGTATATAACAGTAGTATGGCGTATATAATCTTCCTAGATGGTAATATGTAGTATGTAGTATATAACAGTAGTATGTAGTATATAATCTTCCTAGATGGTAATATGTAGTATATAACAGTAGTATGGAGTATATAATCTTCCTAGATGGTAATATGTAGTATATAACAGTAGTATGGCGTATATAATCTTCCTAGATGGTAATATGTAGTATATAACAGTAGTATGTAGTATATAATCTTCCTAGATGGTAATATGTAGTATATAACAGTAGTATGGCGTATATAATCTTCCTAGATGGTAATATGTAGTATGTAGTATACAACAGTAGTATGGCGTATATAATCTTCCTAGATGGTAATATGTAGTATATAACGTAGTATGGCGTATCTAAATCTTCCTAGATGGTAGTATGTAGTATATAACAGTAGTATGGCGTATATAATCTTCCTAGATGGTAATATGTAGTATGTAGTATATAACAGTAGTATGTAGTATATAATCTTCCTAGATGGTAATATGTAGTATATAACAGTAGTATGGCGTGTATAATCTTCCTAGATGGTAGTATATAACGGTAGTATGGTAGTATATAATCTTCCTAGATGTAATATGTAGTATATAACAGTAGTATGGCGTATATAATCTTCCTAGATGGTAATATGTAGTATGTAGTATACAACAGTAATATGGCGTATATAATCTTCCTAGATGGTAATATGTAGTATGTAGTATATAATCTTCCGAGATGGTAATATGTAGTATGTAGTATATAACAGTAGTATGGCGTATATAATCTTCCTAGATGGTAGTATGTAGTATATAACGGTAGTATGGCGTATCTAATCTTCCTAGATGGTAATATGTAGTATATAACAGTAGTATGTAGTATATAATCTTCCTAGATGGTAATATGTAGTATATAACAGTAGTATGTAGTATATAATCTTCCTAGATGGTAATATGTAGTATGTAGTATATAACAGTAGTATGTAGTATATAATATTCCTAGAATGGCTTAATGGCCGCTGCTGTTTATTTTTTTATGTACATTTTTTGTGTCTAGTCTTTTTGTGTCATACTGTAAAAACACCACTATAAGTGACAAGTCATTTGTATTGACAATTTGAATTAGATCATGGTGACAATAACAATAAACAACAATAAACAAAAACATTGAAAACAGTTGAGTCCAGGTGACCTCTAAGTATGGTGCTGTGTTTCATTGCTCAGGTGTCGTCGTCGGACGCCGGGGGCCACGATGTCTCGCAGGCCTGCCAGAGAATCACGTGTTTTGCCTGCCCCGCCTGCTACCTCCTGTTCAACCTCAGGGATGAGTGTCTCCAGCACATGGCGTCCAGAAACCATTTCACGCAGGCCCTCGCCATGATCAAGGGTGAGTTTAGATGACTGATGGTTGATATTGGGGAACATCAGAACTACATAAAACACATTTAAACACTAGCTAAAACCTTGAATATTTGATTAATCATTATTTATTAATAATATATATCATTATTGTACACATTTCGTAATATTAAATTTTGGTACACTGCAATAATTTATATCTAAATCCAACAATTCTCGACATTATACTTTTAGAATAGTATTTTTAAAGTTCCATCTCAATATTAATCATTGAGTAACGATGGGCAAACCTGGCAACCTTTCAGCATAAGGTTAGGGTTAGGCTTCATAACCTTCCTTCTGTTTTCTAAAGATCCGAAGGGGAGAGCGTTGCCAGTTCCCATTCCTTCAGCTGCTAAAAGTCGCCTCACCGATCTGTGCAGAGACGTAGATTTCAACGTGCGGTGCAATGAATGCCGCAAAGCGCTGACCTCGCATCAGGAAGCTCAAGCCCATTTCAAGTACGTCATTTTGTCATTCATGAGCTTTTTCCGGGATGGTTTGCGATGTGCGGCTTACTTTTAACCCCCGTTGCTGTTTTTACTCCTCGTCAGTGTGTACTGCAGACAGGGCCGTGCCGTTTCCGAGGCGGAGAAAACGGTGGTTCAGGTGATGCAGCAGCTGCAGGCGCAGGGCCAGTGTTTGCTCTGCTGCGAGGTCTTCCTCAGCCGGGAGGAACTGGAGAGGCACAGAGAATCCACCCGGCACGTGGTGGAGGTCAACCAAACGGCGGAGATGGCCGTTCTTCAGTTCTGCCGCTTCAGCGAAACGCAATGTGCCCGCAGGGCCAAAGAGGCGGCTCGCGAGGATGGGCGGTTCGCCGGACGTGGCAGGCCACCGGCAGCGCCTCACCGGAAGAGAGGCAACGTCGGAGGGGATTCGGTTCCGGCCAAGAGGGAGAAGCTCGGCCCTGGCGTGGCCGGAGGCGCGGGCGCCACAGCGCTGGCGTGGGTCTGCGAGTGCGGCCTGCGGTTCTCTGAAGAGGCCGCGGCCAAGAAGCACCTGATGGCCGTCAACCAGGTCTTCCACCGGTGCGGCGTGTGCGGGAAGCTCATGGTCGACCTGTCCATCACACGCCTGCACATGTGCCGCTTCCATGGGGGCGCGCACCTCTCCAACTTCCTGTACCACTGTCGGCTGTGCAAGGTGGACATGCCCCGCTACGAGGACATCCTCTCGCACGTGGCAGACGCCCACGGCGGACACACCTACTGCGTTGAGCGGGAAGTACCCCAGGAGCGGGTCGTCGACGCCACGCCGTCGACCAGCGGCGCCTGCGGACGCTGGAAGGCGGCCGCAGAGCGGTGCACGCCTCGGGCCCAGGAGCCCGAGCCAGATCCCACGTGGATGTGCAGGATGTGCGAGGAGACCTTTGACTCCGAGGCGGACATCCGCAAGCACTGCGGTGACGTGGCGAGCCACAGCTTCCAGAGGTTTGTGTGCGGTCACTGTCCCCAGAAGTTCTTCAAGGAGTCCACGGTGCGCAGGCACTGCCTGGGCGAGCACGGCGGGCGCGTGGCCCTGGCCTACTTCTGCGGCCTCTGTGACAGCATGCAGTTTGAGCGCCAGGAGGAGTTCACGGAGCACTACGAGAGGCTCCACAGCAAGGACTATTACCGTGTGGTCGACCGCGAGGGTGGCGCCCCCCCCGTGTCGGACAACGTGAGGTCCGGCGAGTTCCCCGCGGCGGCGGTGAGCCTGTGTCCCTGCATGGGCTCGGAGAAGCATGAGGGCGAAAGGAAGGCGTTGTACACGCGGTGCATGAAGAAGTTGTCCTCCGAGGGACGGTGTGAGTACGTGTGCTCTCCTTGCTCCGTCTCGGTGTCGTCCTTCGCTCAGATCAAGACTCACGTCCATTCCACGCACGCTGCTTTGTCCCTGGCCGAGACCTTCGACGTGGTCTGCAAGGCTTGCCTGGAGAGTTTCACGAGTGTGCCGACTTTCCATAAGCACTTCCATTCCGAGCATTGCCCGCTGGCTCCCTGCCGCGGTATTCGGCCCGGTGACGTCTCCCCCACCGTCGGCGTGCTGAACGCCGTGGAGATGAAGCCCCATCTGGATGGAAAGTCCACTTTTTTCATGTTGACAATTCACACTGTTTCCTAAGTTTGGACACAATTGGTATATTTACTTTCTTCATTCGCTTACTGTTGCAGGTGTTGAAGATGTCAAACTGGCTAAGGTCTTGAGCGTGGATGAAGACAGGGAAGGTACGTTACGTCTGAGGAACATTGGTAGCGTAGGATACCAAGACAAGAAGTGTTTAATACGCTGACCTGCTTTTAACACGACACCTGAGGAGGTCATAGACATTTGAGTCTTGAGTTCCACCAGGGGCCGGTATCGGCAAGTATCTACTGATACGGATGTTTTAATTGGTTAATTAAACAAGCTGTTCACTGTTTCAGGTGACTCGGATGAGGATATGAAACATGCCTTGGCTTTAAGTGTGACAGAAGCGAGACAGCCACCAGGTATGTTTTGTTTGACATTACATAAGAAGCACAAGGGCCAACCGGTAGGTAAAGCATACGATGTATGGCCTGCAGTCTTCAGCGAATACAAATGTTTTTGCCACTATTAAAGGCGTCGAGCATACGCATCATTAAGTCACCATTAAATCACCATGAAATCACCATTAAATCACCATCAAATGACCATTAAATCATCATTAAATCATCATTAAATCACCATTAAATCACCAGCATATGCTGCCAAAGTAATTTCATAAAAGCTTGTTTTCAGTACAATGGAATGAAACTGACTTAAGTTGTTTAATAAAAGTGCATTTTTTGTGTGTTACTACGAAGTGAATTAGACGAGGATATGGAACAAGCATAGGGTTAGTGGTTAGCTATAAGGGTTAGGGTTAGCTATGTCTTAGGGTTAGGGGTTAGCTATAAAGGTTACGGTTAGGGTTTCTGACTTAACTGTTTTGGTATTGTATTCTACTTCCACATGTATGTAATCTAGATTCTTGTTTATTGTTAT
>OOFB01032719.1:19277-35579 GCA_900323305.1 Trachyrincus murrayi | reverse complement strand
AACTAAACTAAACCACACCAAAATAAACTACACCACACAAAACTAAACCACACCAAACTAAACTAAACCACACCAAAATAAACCACACCACACCAAACTAAACAACACCAAACTAAACCACAACAAACTAAACTAAACCACACCACACAAAACCACACCACACTAAACTAAACCACACCAAACTAAACAACACCAAACTAAACCACAACAAACTAAACTAAACCACACCACACAAAACCACACCACACTAAACTAAACCACACCAAAATAAACCACACCAAACTAAACTAAACCACACCAAAATAAACCAAACCAACACCAAACTAAACCACACCAAACTAAACTAAACCACACCAAACTAAACTAAACCACACCAAACTAAACCACACCAAACTAAACCACACCACACCAAACTAAACCACACAAAACTAAACTAAACCACACCAAACTAAACCACACCACACCAAACTAAACCACAACAAACTAAACTAAACCACACCAAACTAAACCACACCAAACTAAACTAAACCACACCAAAATAAACCACACCACACCAACTAAACCACACCAAACTAAACCAAACCAAACTAAACCACACCAAACTAAACCAAACTAAACCACACCAAACTAAACCACACCAAACTAAACCACACCACACCAAACTAAACCACACCAAACCAAACCAAACCAAACTAAACCACACCAAACTAAACCACACCACACTAAACCACACCACACCAAATCAAACCACACCAAACTAAACCACACCAAATCAAACCACACCAAACTAAACCACACCAAATCAAACCACACCAAACTAAACCACACCAAATCAAACCACACCAAACAAAACTAAAGTAAACCAGACCAAACTAAACCAAACAGGTTTCACAACCTTCTGTAGAACCTTCCGGTACACCTGAAACCAGCCTGGATGTTGCTGGAGGTCCTACACCACTTGTTTTACCGGTCTTTTAATACGGGCCAACGTTGACATTCAGATATGTGTCAGTAAGGACTTCACCCAACAACCTTCTGGCTGGGAGACCTTTAAGACCCTCACCACGACCCTATCCTGGCAATATTGTTGCTGTGTTGAATTAAACCAGGTTTACATTCATGTCTCTTAATCTGAGGGGGGAATCGATTCAATATTTCACAACGAGACCACGCTTTAAATACATGGCACACCTTCCCTAAGACGAGCAGCACGCATCCACAGAGAAGTAATACAGATAAGCTCTGACTAAAGATTAAGCAAATTAGCTGCTAGCTCCAGGAATAACCTGGTGCCGTGCTCGGACCCAGGGCGCAGAAAACACCTCATGGATTCCTCCGCAACATTCACATAGGTGAGTCCACTATTTTATTGGTATATTATAACGTCTTTTATGTATTCCGATGTGTCGTTATTATTGTGGTTAACCGGCTATCAGGTTAATACCGGTTTAGGCATCTGAGCTGGTGGTGCGTTACTGTGGTAGCCAAAGTCATACCGAGATACTGTTAATATTCTCATCAAAAACGGAGGGAATTATTTACCTGAATGTGAATTAAAAATACATAATCTCATCTTGTTTCACCTTAAAATACGATACCGTTTGGCCTTAGATCATGACTTTGATTGAATAAAGAGTTTATAAATTATAAATATCCTTTTTAACTAATGCTACATGAAATTAAAATACAGGTGTCTATTTAAAACAAGTTCTGTAATACATTTAATGTTTGCCCTGATATTTTATTGTTTAATGTAATCACAGCTATCTAATACTTTCTTATTTACATCTCAGTGGTTATTTAATCAAAACCCCAGTTAGGCACTGGGGTTTTGACTTATTTTTCTATTATTAACGACATTATAATTAGGTGTCGATAAAGGACAGCCAATAGGAGCCAGTCTCATTGGCTAAAACCGAGCCAATCAGGTGACTTGAAGGCATCACCTGACCAGCTGGTGAGCTCCCTGTATAGACCCAGGATTCCACAGTAAACAACATATGTTGACCTCAAGTCACTTTGAGGTCACTTTGATGGTAGTTCACCAACTACCATCCACCACTCAAATGAAGACACCGTGTTTTTCTGACCACGGTCCATTTTTGTTAGCTTTGAATGGAAATGGAGTCTTCCCTCGTGACTTTTCTCCTGCTAACGTGTAGTGTAGCGAGAAGTGGTCATACAAGTCATCTGATACAGAACTAATCTCTCCATGGCCGTTCCTCCAGCAGACCAGCGATGACGTCGGGGGCCCCGGGGCCTCGCAGGGCCCTCCTCTCAGACCAGTCCGGGGGGAGCGGCCACACCCTGACCGCCTCCCGCCAGCCCAGCCACGCCCTGGACCCCCTCCCCTCCAAGAGGATCTGCTTCTACAAGAGTGGAGACCCCCAGTTCGGCGGACTGCGCATGGTCATCAACAGGCGCACCTTCAAGAGCTTCGAGGCGCTCCTGGACAGCCTGTCCAAGAAGGTGCCGCTGCCGTTCGGTGTGAGGAACATCAGGACACCGCGGGGGGTCCACGCCGTGCGTACGCTGGATCAGCTGGAAGACGGGAAGTCCTACATCTGCTCCGACAGCCGCAAGGTCAAGCCCATCGACCTGGCGCAGGCTAGGAAGAAGCTACCGCCGTGGAACGCCCGGCCGGGCGCGGGGCGGCGGGGGGCGGTACAGGTGGCCAGGATGTACCTCGGTGGGGGGAATCCCCGGCGGCCGGAGCGAGTGGTCGTACGCACGCTGCAGAGGCTAACGGTGTTCCGTAACGGAGAGGCCACTATTAGCCAAGCGGTAACGCTGAAGAAGAAGAGCACGCAGAGCTTTGAGGTTCTCCTGGAGCACCTCTCAGAGCTGATGCAGTTCCATGTGGTCAAACTACACACCGCGGACGGGCGGCGGGTGAGTCCTTACTGGCCAAACACCATCACCTCCAGATCAATTACCATCAATCAACTGAGATTGGCCTCAATTTATTGTGATTGTTTTGACAGTTCCATGAATATTCATAAAATGAATATAATGAATATTCATAAAACTTCACTGACAACTGCTAAACGCATTGTGTTGAGAGAGTGAATTCAGAACATCTATTTAAAGATGTGAACACATTTCTCAGTGCTCATGAAGACACGGGTGGGTTTAGTATCATCTTGACCTACAACGGCCAGTAAATACCCACAACAAGGAGAGAGATAAGCTGCTTTAACCCATCATAATACCTGGCAAGGGGTTCTGGGATACGATGCAGCAGGAGAGAGATGGACTTTAAAGAGAGAGAACCAGAGAGACACGAGGGCCAAGGAGGGGACCACTCAGCACCCCCCACAGCAGGGTGCCTCTCCTGGGGACCGAGCAGAGGGGCTGCCCCCTCCCTCTGGATCTCCCCATCCCCATCCTTTGACTTATTAATCAAATATTTAGAAAGGTACTCATATATATGCTAATTATTAATATAGGGTTCCTTTGATAATAGAGTAACCCATAATAAAGATACACTTTATTAAGGGTTTACATGTTATTTATACTATGATTCATTTCCTTACTGACTATCCTGGTCTAGCTAGCGGTTTAAGCTGTTTTGTTTATTGGTAGCATGTTAGCACCATGTGTTTAAAGGTTGTCTGGCGTGTGTGGCAGGTGGATGGCCTCCCAGCCCTCATCCTGTGCTCCGGGACGGTCGTGGCTGCTGGGAAGGAGCCCTTCAAGCCAGGAAACTACGACACACAGAGATCCTCCGCTCCAAGATGGCCGCCCGCTAACCGACTGGGGACGCGGAAAATAATGCCAATGCACCGTAAGTCAAGCGTTTAAAAAAGTTACGGTAAAAAGAATAATTATATTTGCTATGTTTATTATCAATATTAATATTTGTATTATTAATGTATTGTATCATTATTAATAAAAACCTTTTAGTGTAAGTGACAAAGTGCTTTGCATCAAAACTAGCCAATAACATTTTAAATAGATGCTAACATAGAATAATACATGAATTAGTACACAGAGAATACAAATTAAAAAAAACTATTATTGTGGATATCTCTTGTGATATGTATATTCCATTTTTACAACTACTTTCTAAATCATACATTTAATATGCAGCTTGATATGTTAGTTCCAGTATATCAGATGGTGCCTTACGTCAGTGCTGGGTATTACCTGTCTACTGGTATTACCTGGCTACTGGTATTACCTGGCTCTGCCTGCTCATAGGATGAGAAGCAGAAAGAGCTGAAGCAATAGCCTGAACTCTAATACCAGAGATGACCTACATAGCCTCCTGCAGTCTACTATCAATCTATTATCCATTACACACTGTCGTTCTCTTGCTGTTACCCATTCCTCTTTTCTAACTGTATCCCCTGTTCTCTTGTTTCATGCTTCGTGGATTATCTGTGAACACAAACCAATGGGATTGTACACGTCTGATTGGTCAACTTCTTTCAACCAAAATGCTGCCAAACATTCTGAAACCAAAGGCCAAAAGAAGTCCATGACCATCGCCTCCAGACCAAGGAACTACTCTGAGTCCTCCCAGAGATACTTCCTCAACCAGATCCACAACTCCATCTCGGAGAGTATGTGTGATCATCCCAGCAATGCAACAGACTCCATAGAGCTGGAGAGCAGCCACATGCTGGAGTCTGTCGTCGAAACGGAGTCCTGCCCCGACCACGGAACCCATGAGCAAGGCAGCTGCCTGCCAACGGAGGACGACATCGAGAAGTCGTTCCGGGTGAACCAGGACGGCAGCATGACGGTGGAGATGAAGGTGCGCCTGACCCTCAAGGAAGAGGAGACCATTCATTGGACAACCACCCTGACCCGATCCAGCATGGCCAATCAGCTCCTTCCAGACTGTTTTCCCGAGCCAGAGCCAGAGGCCGGGTCTGAGCTGGAACAGGAGAACGATTCTCCCGAACCCGACCGACCGGAAGCATCACACCCAGCGGTTCCCATGGAAACCACGAGCAGCAACAAACCCAGGGGAGACGACGATGACGACAATGTCTCCAGCGAGGAGGGGAACCTGGAGGACGAGTTGACGGTGAAGACCAGGAGGGCTCCCACACCAGGCTTCAGGAAGGCCCAGACCTCAACGGAGAGCATGACATTAGCAAACACGGCCGAGACGGTTCAGGGAGGCACCGTCCGGTCCTGCTCCTACAGAGCAGAGAACGAGCAGTATCGCATGGTCCAGCAGAGCACCACAAGGCCAGTGCCCAAACCCCGAAGGCTGACCTCTATGGAGTTCAACTCAGCGGGGGGGTCTGAGGTCCTGCAGATTGAAAACAATGGAGAGGAGGTCACAGAGACTGTGTTACACATGTACGAACAGCACACCTGCCAGGAGAACTTCTACAGCAACACTCACTACCATGCTCAAGGTGTCTCCATGTACAGTGGTTGTTATGGTAGACCCTCCACCTCCGACACGGCACAGAACATGAATGGTGATGTCAAACCCCTGTTTGGTAGACCTTCCACAGCCTCAGAGTCCATCCACACCCGGGGAGCTGATAGCATGTTGCTATCATCAGATATCACTCCCTGTAAAAGCCTGGTGACAAACACCAAAAACACACTTTTCAGTACAGGCAAAGATTCTTCTCAGTTATCTCCAGAAATAGGGAAAGACAAACACCACAGAAATGTGGCTGATAAAGCTAATAAAACATCATCAAATCCCAAAGCCATCAAGAAACATGTCCGGTGGATTAAGTCGCCTGGCAACGGACGGAAGCAAAGCCCCACAGAAGCCTCTAAGAACCGCAAAAAAGTGAAACCTTTTTCCAGCACCGGGTTTCTGAAGAAAATCTATGGTGGTCCTCCGAGACCCGTGAAAACCACGATGAGGAGGAAGAAGACCTCAACAGAGAAGGAAAAGGCGAAGCCAGCAACAGAGCACTCAGATCTTCCAGATGTTACCATAGAATGTACCATGAAACATCCAAACACACTATTGTCAGGGGACGATAAGAAGCAGGAGAAAAGTGAAATGTTGGAGGTTTCATCTAAACCACGAGCAACGCTGACACATCAGAAATCCATTCACGACGAGAGGCAGACCCATGAGGCACGCAGCAAGGTCAACAGAATGATGCCACTTCCTGTGTTCAACTCCTCCAGCTCCGTCATTAATGAGTATGTTGAGCACTGGCTGGATAACTCTGCTTCCCAGCATGCACTCTGCCCCAGTGACCAAACTCAGGCAGTCAAAGTTATAAACAAGGTGGGACTTGAGGGTGGGATTCCTGAGGGGTCAGAGGTTAATTGTGACAGAATAAAGCCAGGTCATACTGAAGGGGAAACAGGAATGCAGAGTACTTGTGAAGAGTCCCCATTGGCCGAGAGTTTGACGAAACAGAGAATCAAAACATTACAATCAGGCCCCCCCCGAGAGAAGACCACAGCATGCAATAGTTCAACGGACAAATTATCCAAACACATCAAAAGCTCAGACGACAAGACACCTAAAGACACCTCTGTATCCAGTAGTGCAATGCTATACACGCTGTCATCCACAAGCAGCCAAACCTCGGCAGACAGACCAGACCAAGCACCTTCACCTACTGTTCACCCCAAAAAATCGATCTCAAGTCTCTCTGCTGAGCGTGAAGAACCATTATCTAGAAACGGGTCTGTTAAGAGAGCACGGCTGGTCAGTAATCTCTCCTTCGAAAGGAAAATGTCTCAGAGGAAGGCGTCTGTGGAGAAGTCAGCCGTAACCGGGGACGATCCATTACAAACAACTACCAGCTCTACTCCCATCCAAACGGCAGACGGTGATCCACTAGAATCAAGCTGCCTCGTGTCAATGGAGACAAACGAACCAGCTGACATTCTATTGGAAAGGCCACCGCATAGAGACCGCATCTTAGATCAAACCTCATCATACTGCACGTCTGTCTCACCGGCTAGTTCATCTTCTGACGAGAGAGTATCTTTATCCAGCCCTGCATCCAGTGATGCGTCCTACACAGCTAAACCTCCAGCTAAAGAGGCTCATTCAACTGAAACACAATTCCTTAGTTCCACTCAAACTGAAACTGTATCCCCTAAACCCTTCACTAGAAAGGTGAAGGTCAGTGATCTCTCTCTGGAGAAGAAAATCTCCATCAGGAGAGCCCGGTGTGAGGCTTCTGCTATCCCAAACGATCCTCCAGCGGAGGAGATCCCTGTATCCAACAGTCCATCTCTTAAAAGTACCCAGCTACCCAGAAACCAATCTTTAAAATCAGCTAAAACACTCAACAGTAGCTCCTCCGGTGAAAGCCCGTCATCGGTACATAAGATGTACTCACAGAAGAAAACGTCTCCTTATTCTCAGTCACTGGATCTGGTGTCACCACCTGGAAGAACAAGGACCAAGAAGAGAAATCAGGGATCAGAGCTGACAAACCCGACACCAGAAGAACCAGAGGTACCAGAAGAACCAGAGGTACCTCACAGAAACCGTCTGCAAAATGACCTGTCAGAGGAATCACCGGTTGTACTGAAACCTGATTTATCAGACAAAATTGAAACTGGGACCTCTGCTACCATTTTAAACACTGGTCTGAATGAAAGCGAGAGAGACACACAGCCACTAGAACTGACAAACCAGCCAAATCTTAAACCTGTGCTTGAGAAGATTTGCTTCTCCATTAAATCCATTAGGCAAATAACACAAAACAAGAGGCCATCTTGTCTAGAAAAGTCAAATAGCGTGCCTGACTTCTCAGGACATGTGGCTACAACATTTGGCTCGTCGTCCAAGGCTCTGCTAGCGTTCCTAGCTGTCATGACATTAAAGGAAGGCCTGACTCACATACACAAGTGTGAGCTGGATGCAAACAACGTGAGTTGTGCTGAGGCTTTGAAACTAATCGATTCTCTCAGGGAAATAGCCAGTATTGAAGACTCTGACCAGTTGAAAACTAGCCTGTCAGAACTACAAAAGTCAACTTCAACACAACTCCTCCAATGTTGGAAGGGCTTCCAGGAGCTCAGCAAGAGCAGCAGATCGACGCCACATCAGTCTGAGGAAGAGTTGAGGTCTGTCAGAAGCTCTGTGGAATACTGTGGCACCGAGGAGGGTGCTATCGATGAACTGATGGAAGAACTTCACGTACCAGAAACACTCAAAGAAGAACTGGCCGCTTTCCCTGTTTGTACACCAACTGAGAGAGACGACAGTGGGAGCGCTGAGGCCAACACTACTGAAAAACCATCCGACGATAATGTTACAACTAACTCAGAAGAAGACCATGTGAATGGCAGTGATTGTGGCGAAACCGGCAAAGCAAATGTTGATGTAGAGGCCCTTGTTGACGTGAAAGCCATCGTGAAACGATTCACAGACCATGGAAAACCTCAAAAGCCAGTAAATCTTAAACAGCAGAACTTATCTGATGATCAAAAGGCGGTTCATACTCAGAAGACACACAACGCAGAAGATTCAACAACTGACTTCAAAGACACAGCGTTGTTACAAGAGGAACAGCATACCATGTCAGACCCCCAGGTGTCCACTGAAGACAACAAGGAGGTGGGATCAAAATCACATGTCCCATATATGGACTTGGAGGAAATCACAGAGGAGAGCCATGAGGAGAACAGGTGCAGCTCTGAGGGCAAACATCTGGATGGAGGATTTAAGGAACTTGACAGGAACAGCGACGACAGCATGTTCAGCCCTGGCGAGGTGTCCAGCTCCGACGAAGGCCACCACAGAAACATATGTAATCCCAAAACACAGCAGAAGCTATCTTCACCTGAGGAGCAACGAGACATTGAACTTAGGCAACTGAAACAAGTGAGAAACAACAACATGTCCGACTACAAGAGTCTCTCCAGCTCGGAGGAAGAGGAGCACAAGCTGCAACGCACAGACAGATTTAAACGCTCGAGCGTAACCATCAGCAGCACACAAGGAACATCCAGCCAGGATGTTGAGGATCTGACAAGCTCAGAAGATAGCCGACATGCGGACGTTCAACAGCTGAGCAGGACCAACACCAGGTCTGTCGACATCCTTCCCCCGGTAGGTAAACAGATCCGGAAAAAACTGACCAAAATTGAGAGTTTGAGTGAAAGGAGTGAAGAAAATGTGTCTACTCCAGAAGCAGAGGAGCTGAAAGACCAACCACAAGTCCACAAACATGAGCACCAGGAACAGTTGAGCTGCACAGAGGCAATGTCTAACCCTGTATGTAAAGCTGTGAAGTTAGAGAGCAAGCAGCACATTACTAACCAAGATCAAAGTTTAGGTAGAAGTCTTTCCTGTCCAGACACAGAAGCTATGAGTTCAGATCAAGATCAACCAACAGCAAACATTGATAGCTGCATGGGAGAGAACGTTAACAGTGAGAGAAGCTCATCTAGTCCGGAGCGTAAGGAGATGAAGGATATCATTGAGGAACATATCTCAGGCCATGAAGAAGCCAGCCAGGGTAGTGTGGAGGAGGACGAGGAGGACGAGGAGGAGGATGAAAGAGACCAAGAATCATATGAAGACCATACCGGTGAGGATGATACAGCCAACGCTGGGAATGAATGCTCTACTGAGGATGAGATGAGCTATGGAGAAAAGGACCTAAGCTCAGAAGAAGGATATGATGATCGGGGCAATCAGGAGCAGCATGTCAATGGAAAACCCTCTCCAGAAGATACTCCTTGTCGAAGAGCTGCTCCACAACAGAAGGCTCAACCAGCAGAAATCATAGCTCAATCTGTGGCAGAAAGAATAGGTCTTCTGAAGAAACAGGTGGCTGAGACACAGTGGAAGAGCAAAACAGCAGGGGGTGCCAGCATCCGAATTCTGGCAGACGAAGCCCCCTCAGATGTTGAATCCTCAACACCTGATACAAAGATGACCCGAGCATTACCTGGCTCCAGGTCAGCACCTCAGTCCTCGTTGTCCTTCAGCTACGACTCTAGCGGCATTATAAGCCAACAGCCTGAAGGTGCCATGGTGCAGTCCATAAAGGAGATGTTCAGCTCCGAGCGCAGCCCAGCCAGCCGATCACAAGATTCAGATGAGCTGTCGGAGGCCGGGTCCATTGCCAAGGGCTTCGTGAGAAGGACGATCGAGCGGCTGTACGGCAGGAAGGATCCCACTGCTGGCGACACTCCAAGTGAAAGACCCACGTCTTCGCCAAAACAGACGAAAGAAAGTTCTAGCATCTTCTCGTCTCTCCACTCGGCCAGGTCCAAGCTCGGGTCTGACATGCCTTATTTTAATTCTACCAACACGGCCGACACGTTGAGCGAAGCGACGCGATGCATGGCTTTCAATACGCAGGTGGGGCCTGACGACACCCTGCCGACTGACCAGGACAGATCGCTAATCTGCAAGTCCATCTCGGACCCGGTTGGGATCAATAAGGCAGTTGAAACACCGCACCTTGATAAAGATCCGTCGGAGAACACCAAACAGAAAGTCCCCGTTTCCCTTTTCAGCACAAACTCTGAACCAGAAGACAAGTTGGCGTCGACAAGGTGCACCTACTTCTCGCTGCCCTGTGCCAGCGACTCGGAGCCGGGTCTCGAAGACTCGGGCACCATAAGCAAGAACGGAGAAAGCAGCGTTGATATGAAAGAGGACCAAGAGAAGAGGAAGGGCACACTGCGTGGCTCAAGGTTGCACGATAACAAGGTCCACCCGCTGAGCCAGGGGGCCCCTGGTGGTCAGGTTGTGGTGGTGCAGCCTGGTAGAGGCCACGGTGTTGTGAGACCTGTGGAACTGGACGCTCTGGATGCGTTGTACACGTTTTGTGGCGAGCACTGTCCCATCCTATGATGAGCTACGCTCCACAACACTGTCCCACAACACTGTCCCATCCTATGATGAGCTACGCTCCACAACACTGTCCCACAACACTGTCCCATCCTATGATGAGCTACGCTCCACAACACTGTCCCACAACACTGTCCCATCCTATGATGAGCTACGCTCCACAACACTGTCCCATCCTATGATGAGCTACGCTCCACACGGACTACTCCAGGTCCTGGAGTGACGAGGAGGTTTCATACATTTTCATGGTGCCTACTTTGTACTGTTGCCATAGTTTGGACTTGTTGCTAAGCCGTGTTTCAAACAACTAACTAACTACCTGGTAACTGCTACCCACCACTCCCTAACCAAAGTATTATCCAAGCAATAACAATTCAGCTTTAGAAGTGTGAATCCTCAGGGTTCACGGCGTAAAAACTGTACATATGTTGACGTATACGTGTTAGTGGACATGTGACCATGCGCTTGTGTTCCTATGTGCACCAGCTGGATCTCCTGTTCACAGAGCAGCTATTTCCAATATTACTGTAATACTGGTCTAAACACCTTAATCAGATCAAGACCTTGAACACACATCAGGTAGCCAGCTGGAGGGCCTAACAGCTGTGGTCACAGAGAAACTGATTTCTAGACAAAATAATGGATCATAGATCGTAGCGATCAGCATCTTGTATTTTGGTTGTATGATGTGTAAATAAAACAGATGTGACATTTTAGTTCTATATAGTTAATGATTTATTGATCGTCTGGCAGCAGTGACTACTTTGTCTTGTTTTTTTGGAAATAAAAGTTTGTTTATGACTATGGATCGTCTGTGGTGGTTGCAGTTCGTCTTCCATACTTTTGGCTTCTTGGTTTAATTCAATAATATCCGAATAAACACACAGATTCCACTCATTTACATGCATACAGACTTGGAGCAATTTGGTTGTATGTGTTTCTAAATCAACCACAAACACATGGGGGATAGCTATGAGTCACAGCGAGGGTTCCTTTGGTATTGTTCATCATTACACACGGCGTGTGCTCTACAGCAATGGTATGTTTTCAAAAGTTTTTGTCCAATCAGAAGCTAAGGGAAGATTCTAGAACTCCATTTCCCTGAAAACATTCTAATCCTTGAGAGAGCTCGGGACGTCCTTCATGTAAACAAGCCTAAATTAACAGCGGGCTCAGAATACCCCATCATTTGCTTTCTTTGGGTGATTGGTCTCAAAGCAGAGGCTTTCTTACTGCTGGGCGTGAGGAAGTCTCCATGTTGTTCCAAGGGTGCCCTGCTCTTGTTTTGCTTCTGTTGTCACCAGGACAACACTCACCGGCAGGCTGGTGAGTGTTGTGACAGGAGAAGACAGGAATGCCCGACATGGGGAGTTGTTATCCTTGTAAAAACACAAAACAACACGCTGCTTTCACACAACATGTAAACACAACACATCACATAACATGTGAACACCCTACGATCACATAACATGATACAACTACTATCACATAACACACAACTACTATCACATAACATAATACAACTACTATCACATAACACGTGAACACCCTACGATCACATAACATGATACAACTACTATCACATAACACACAACTACTATCACATAACATACAACTACTATCACATAACACGTGAACACCCTACGATCACATAACATGATACAACTACTATCACATAACACACAACTACTATCACATAACATGATACGACTATCACATAAAACACAACTACTATCACATAACATACAACTACTATCACATAACACACAACTACGATCACATAACACACAACTACTATCACATAACACGGAACACCCTACGATCACATAACATGATACAACTACTATCACATAACATACAACTACTATCACATAAGATAATACAACTACTATCACATAACATGTGAACACCCTACGATCACATAACAGAAATATAACAACTACTGAATAAATAAATATATGCCATTTGGTGGCCACTTTTATATAAAGTGTCTTACAACACTGTGAGTGCATATATATCTTGGAATGGGTGGCCCCAGTGGGAACTGAACCCCTAACCCTGACAGTGTTAATGCCATGCTCGACAAGACCACTATTGTTTATCACAGGTAGATACATGTCAGTGTAGTTACATGTGTTTACCTGTGAAGAAGAAATAACAGCCAGTTCTGAGTGCTGCTTGATTCTCACACTGGCCACTAGGTGGAGACAGCGACATGAGAACAGAGCTAGAGGTCAGGTGACCAGCGCACTGGCCACTAGTTGGAGACAGCAACATGAGAACAGAACTAGAGGTCAGGTGACCAGAGGTCAGGTGACCAGCACTAAGCCACAACATCTGGAGTAGCAGAGGTCGGGCAGCTAGGGACACGGTCGTCTAGTGGTGTCCCAGCCAAAAGGTTCCGGGTTCGAACCCCAATGTCTAACCTGTAGGTATCCTTAAGCTCGATGCCCTAACCCCTACCTGCTCCTTAATGGCCTGTATCTAAAACCCTTCATTGTGTGGCTAGGATAACCATACAACTTATAGTAAGCTAGGTTACTAACCCCTACCTCAGCTCGTGTTTTCTGACCCCTCTTTCAAAAAAAGGAACGGAGATATAACATTTTTTTTAAATTGTTTATTACTTAAATAAATATTTACATCAACAGCTTCGTATAAATCAAATGTTTTCTTACACAAGACATCATTCTAAAAGCGACAGTTCAAACAGGAAGGGGCGATGACACTGGTGGGGTTGCTAGACGACCATCGATGATGACTTCCTGTTTCCTGTGTTCGACGTATGGACAACAATATACACCGCTCGCACCTGAGCGTCTCCTCCATGATCATAAAAACGTAAGATATAGCGTGTAGAATTTCACTTGATAAAAGTCATATACATTTATACCATATGGATGTTACGCAGCGCTAAAACGCCAACTAATAGAACTCAACATCGTCAGCTACAAAATAAGAGCGTGTGGAAAACACAGGCGTGTAAAACATGAACAGGTGTCGAGTTTGACTCAGGACTCAGTCCAGGCACAAAACAAAGTAACGTACAGACAGGTTTCAAATAAAAAAACAACCGTTTGGTTACTAGGCAACCACGCTATGCCGAGTCACTGCCCGGTAATCTGGCTCAGCCCAGGAAATGTGTCAGGCAACGAGAAGGTGAAGAAACCTTGCGTACGTATAATGACCAGACTGTCTGAGCCAGGCCGCTCCAACTGAAATGTGGCGGTAAAACAGAAAGGTTTATGATCATGTACATGTTCACCATTTATTTTTAACTACTTCACAAGCGCCGACTCACTTTGATTGGACTTTAAAACCACCTGTTGACATTATGGGGTGTGACAGCTGGCGGTTTCCGGGGGGCGGGCTGCTAGGCTAGCAGATAGCTTTGGTTTCATCCGGCAACTTCATTTCATACGCCTTCATCTTCAACGGCGAGAGAGATGTGTAACCATGTTAAGCGCTAGCTGCTTGTTAGCATCATGTAGCGTTTACGTTCAGCAACAGCAGAGGCGTGTGCTAAAGTGAGGTCATCCACGTGGTAACCACGTGCACAGTATTCCAGATTAATATCTGCTGTCATCAGCTTTCAGCCAATAAACACGTCCGAAAAGGCAGATGGAATTTAATCTGCTGCTGTAACCAAAACGCACTGCTGTAGCCACGCCCCCAAATTCCAACCCACCAATAGTGAGCCAGGACCGCCGACACGGCCCGATGCTGAAACTTCACTGTAGGAAGGATCTGGCTAACACCTGGGACAAGGCCCGGAAGGTTCCCTAATCGTCCTACGTTAGGCGCAGTCGGTGGGATTTCAAATTAAAAGTGATGCTAAAACAAGAGAGTTGATGTTCTTTGTGTTCTATTGCTGTCGAGTCATGCGTGTAAAACTTATACCTCCAATGAAAGTAATGCCAAACTTAAAAAAGGAAAAGAAAATATGATTCTTTCCTAAATATTGTGTGGGGGCAAAGCGGTTAAAGTAAAATGTGAACTTTTTTTTAACAACATCTTGTTGCTTTTCAACCTGAGATTGAAACCCAATAGGAGCAGTGTTCAGTCGCTTGTGATTGGTTCTGTCGTTAACGAGCTAACTCGTCAAGGTGTGACCGGTGAGACGGGGGCGGGTCCTCGGTCGAGTCCCTCGGTCGGACATCCCATAATCCCAGGTTGCTACGGTTACCTTGGTTCTGGTCACACGGTGGCGGTCTTGAGTTCTGAGGGACGCGTACCGCTAACGAAGTTGTACACCAGGAAGCGTGAGGTGCCGAAGTACCGCGTGGCGAACAGCTTGCCGTCTGGCGTCGGGTCAGAGAAGGCGAGCTCATCCTTCAGCAGACAAGAGCCGTAGATGAAGTTGTTCCTGATACACAACCAGAGGGTGGAGTCAGACGTGTAACAATACAGTTGCACTTATACTATACTAGTTATACTAGTTTCCAAACCCGATATCACAGGTTCCTCCAGGCTTTTCAAAAATCAATTACAAAATACATTTCACAAACACGACTTTAAAACATTTACGTATTATGTAAGTATGTATTATGAGACACAGTATATTATAAATTACCAATAATACGTATTATGTAAGTATGTATTATGAGACACAGTATATTATATATTACCAATAATACGTATTATGTAAGTATGTATTATGAGACACAGTATATTATAAATTACCAATAATACGTATTATGGATGTATTATGAGACACAGTATATTATATATTACCAATAATACGTATTATGTAAGTATGTATTATGAGACACAGTATATTATAAATTACCAATAATACGTATTATGTAAGTATTATTAGACACAGTATATTATAAATTACCAATAAGGCAGCCATCTCCTGATCTAGGTTAAGACCTGTCAGTGTAATAAATATAGATTCTATGGATGGAGTCTGACCTCTACTGTATGCATATAGATATAGATATAATATATAGATATATAGATACATAATATATAGATATTAGGGGTGTAAGAAAAAAATTGAGATGAGTCCCCCGGTGTACTGAATGGTGGGGTCCCGAGAGAGTCCGGCCCCCTGAGATGAGTCCCCCGGTGTACTGAATGGTGGGGTCCCGAGAGAGTCTGGCCCGAGACACTAACCTGAGACACTCTATCAAGCGGGAGGCGATGCCCCGCCTCCTCATCATGCTGAACACCCAGATACGACTGACGCCACAGATGGCCGGCTCCGGCGTGGAGGAGCAGCACCAGGCCCTCTGGCCCTCAAACATCACCCTCTCTCTCTCCGAGCCCTCTGGGACGGGGTCCTCGATCACCCGGTAGCCCTGACAGACACACACACACACACACACACACACACACACACACACACACACACACACACACACACACACACACACACACACACACACACACACACACACACACACACACACACACACACACACACACACACACACACACACACACACACACACACACACACACACACACACACAGTGAACGCCTGAAAAGCGTATACTGTGTAACCTCCTCTCCGCCCTCCCCAC
>OOFB01032719.1:2500-13231 GCA_900323305.1 Trachyrincus murrayi | reverse complement strand
TGTGTTTTGGATGTTCTGTTCTGGGACTTCATTGCTGGTGGTCACCATGGGAACCTCTCCCATCTCTTCATTGTTTTGGATATTCTGCTGCGGGATGTGGTCACTGGTGGTCACCACTAGAACCTCTCCCATCTTTTCGGTCTTTTGGAAGCTCGGCTCTGGGACTTCGTCACTGGTGGTCATCACTAGAACCTCTCTCCTCTCTTCTGTGTTTTGGATGTTCTGCTCTGGGATTTCATCACTGGTGGTCACCACTAGAACCTCTCTCCTCTCTTCTGTGTTTTGGATGTTCTGCTCTGGGACTTCGTCACTGGTGGTCATCACTAGAACCTCTCTCCTCTCTTCTGTGTTTTGGATGTTCTGCTCTGGGACTTCGTCACTGGTGGTCATCACTAGAACCTCTCTCCTCTCTTCTGTGTTTTGGATGTTCTGCTCTGGGACTTCGTTGCTGGTGGTCACCATGAGAACCTCTTTCATCTCTTCTGTGTTTTGGATGTTCTGCTCTGGGATGTTGTCGCTGGTGGTCTCCAAAACATCTGCCATCGCTTCTGTTTTTTGGACATTTGGCTCAGGGACTTTGTCGCTGGTGGCGACCACAAGAACATCTCCCATGTCTCCAGCCCCGTCAGTGTGTTTGATGGGTAACGCATCAGAAGTCTCTGAAGTTACCTCACAGATCATCGCTTCAATATCCACGTCTGATTGGCTGTCTGGGAGACAAGCTGGAGTCTTTCCGTTGATTTGCTCATCTGCCTCTTGTGTGGGACTTATTGGTATGTTTACCTCGCTTGTCGTAGAGATGGCTGCTGAATTACCTTCCACCTCTTGGGTTTCTTTCCTCTGTGTATCGGGTAATCGGGTTCCAGGCACCTCTGGCACAACACTGACCTCTTCGTCTATGGTACTCTCTGGGCTGCTAATGGCTTCATACACAACCTGGAAATCCTTCACCTGTCCTTCTGACTGAGCGGTCTCCATCTGCTCAGTGACATCCTCACCGTCTGGCTTATTTACAGTGGAAGACTCGACGACTACATCCCCCTCTTGCTGACCACAGACGAATACAATCACTTCACTGTTGACCTGTGCCTCACTTTGACCTGTAGTGGATCTGAGCGATGCATTAACCTCAACATCGTCAATGGCCCGTCCAGCCCCTTCTTGTTTTTCTTCTTCAAGGACAGAATGAGCTTTCTCCTCCATTGATGTTACTTCATCCTGCTCTCTCTGGTCATCTGATGTCACGTAGGCTACTGCTTCCAGGGTAGTTTCCTGATCCAGAAGTTCAGCATTGGAGATCAAACGTCCGTCTTTAACATCATTGACCACAACGATGGGTGCTTCATGAATCACCTGGATTTGCTGTTCTGCTGCAGGTACGGAGTTAGACACACCATCTGAGGCTGCAGTATGCAAACCTGCTTCCATCTTATCAAAGCTATTCTCTTCTTTCTCCTTGTCCTCAATGGGGGCATGTTCATTAACACTGTGGTTTCCTTGATCTCCTCCATGTTCTTTTGTTCCTGACTCATGCATTTCCTCTGGTGTGCTGGTAGTCTGCATGTTCTCGTCTGGTTCAGCCTCAGGGACAGCTGCGCATTCAGAGGTAACCACATTCTCATTCACTGCACTTTCTGAAATGATAATCAAAGGATGCGTTGAAACCTCAGGAGATAGATTGGTACCGTTGTTCACTTTTTGCTGGCCATCTTCATCCATCACCTCTGATGTTGTGAAACTCTCAGCTATTACGTCTGTTTGACCACCATGTCCAGTGTGACATTCAGAGATTTTGTCTTGATTTTGACTCGTTTGAGAATTTGCAATCAATATGTGTTTGTCCATACCCATGTCGTCTTTCTGGGTTTGTATCTCCTTGCTGGGTACCGGAGAAGCTTGTTGTATTGATGCGGTCGTGCTCATTGCTGCGTCGATGTGAGGGGTTTGGACAGGAATACGTTGATCAACTATTTCAGATGTTTCTTTAGACCTCAGCTGGCTAGCTCCACCCATACTTTGTTCCAGACACTGGTCCTTCTGGTCTGGATTTTCATTTTCCAGGCCTCGGTTGGACAGGTCTGGTTTGGTTTCAGTCATTTCCATGTACGGAGCAGTATCTTGGTCTCCAACACAATCAGAGGTAACCATGTCAGAGGTTGAGAGAGTCTGATGTTTTGGAGCCTCACTAAACATACCTGTGCAGTCATTGTTAACCCTCTGGATCTCCTTGTCTTCCAATTCCTCAGTAGGAGCTTGGAGGGACATCTCCTCCGAGGTCGCTACGTTCATGTCAGTCTTTTGCTCGGGTACATATTCAGAGATTACAGTTTCTCCTTCCCCACTACCAGCATTCAACACTACATGTTGTGGAACTTGAGTGTCTATATCTACATTGCTGTTATCAGCTGAATGGGTTTCCCTGTGTTGACCACCTTCCAATATTACCTGTGCTTGTCCAGGTATCTGCTCATCAGTTGCCGTAGAATCCATATAAACAGATGTTTCAGCTACACATTCAGAGACAACCTTGTTGTTTTCACCATTTGCAGACGATACATGGGTTGAAACCTCAACGGATAAATCTGTACAGGCCTCCTTGTGATGTAGTATACCCTCTGTTGGCATAGTGCTAGATACCTCCAATGTTGCTGTAGATTCCACGTTTACATTGTCTTGTTCCACACTGATCAAAGGTCTAACCACCATATGGTCCCAACCATGAGAAGATAGTCCTGGAACGGCACTGTCATCATCAACCTTCTGGCTCACCTCCATTGCAACCTCTGTACCAACCAGGTCTGGCTTCTCCTCGAAGATTGCTGTTGAAGAACTCAGGTTGACCTCTGGCTGAGCCTCTCCTTCAGTCACACATTCAGATACAACTTCGCTCTCGGTATCAGGTAGATGTTCTGGACCATCATTAGATGTACCTGGCATAACATCAAGGTGCGGGGTTCCATCAGGTTCTGTCTTCTCAGCCGGTACTGGGTCAGTTGTCGTAGAAACCAGGTTTGGAGTTGTTTGAGTTTCTTGTACAGTAATGCGTTCAGATACACACTCATACTCGGTTTGTCTACTGTCAGGATTTGTAACGGTTACCTGTGCTGAAACATCAGTAGAAGCACATGTAGAGGCGCCTACGTTCTGCAGTACCTCAGGTTGTGTATTCTCTGCAGGGACCACGTCACATGTCCCCTGTGATGTAGGTGCATAACCAAGGTTGGAGGTGATTTCTGGCTCTTGCACAGTAACACATTCATACACCGTTCTTCCCACATGTTCCTCACTGTTAGTCACTACAACCTCAGTGGAGCTGGACACCGTGCTGTCATCGAGTTCCTGGACGTCATGAACCTGCTGTACCTCAGCAGAGCTCTGTGGAGCAGCCACTGATACGACCCTGTTCCCTTCATCTAGGTCAGCCTGGACGCCAGACTGGCTCCCTAGACTCTCGGCCACTGGTTGAACTCCAGAACAGTTAGCTAACGTCTCTTCCCCGCCGGGTGCCACCAGGTCGGGCAGTACTTGCTCAGCTGTCTGTGTCTTCACCAAGGTAAGCAATGCTTTAACCTGGGCTTCATCTTCCCTCTCTGGAGGGCCCCGGGTCTCGGCTGGTGTCACACTCACTTCACTGGGACCTGCCAACACATGTTCCTGGTAACAGTTGGTACTAGTAGTTTGATTGGATGCTGGACCGGATTCTAGCCCCGCCTTTCTTGGAGCCTCTGTGATGCCAGCTGGCTCAGTAACATCTTGCTGCGTCAGTTCCTCTGCCTCCATTATGTCTGACTTCAGCTCCTCTGGGGCAGGGTCTTGGGTCTCCTCTTCTTGTGGTTCTGCACCTGGACCCGTAATAACCTCTGGCTCTACTAAGGCTGCACTCATTTCTTCTGATTGACTGGCTGACAGATTGACTTCAGCTGTAACACTTAGGTTCCTGTCACTGGAGCTGGGATCTGATGTTTCTGCTGGTGGCGGCAGTTCTACTGTTTTCCCATCAATGTGGTTCTGGCTGTCTGGTTCTCTGCTGGTTCTATCTGAGGGAACCTCCGTTTCGTGTTCTTCATGCTTCTCATTCAGTCTGACCGGATCTAACGTTTCCCTGGACGTTTCCACATCTCTGTTATTTACATGTTCTGTGCTGCTGCCTGCTTCAGCGGTGGACCTTGTGGGTTCCTCACCTTCATGTCTCCTGGCTTCTGCTGCTGGGTGTGTGCTTTGTATAACAGCGTCCGGCGTTGCCTGTAACGATGGCAGCGACGCACTATTGATGCACTCTGTGGTTTCCGCGGCGGAGCTCACGTTAACGTCTTCAGTCTCAGTGTTGGCGGCCTCATCCACAACACTGCTGTCTCTAGAACCCTCCGAGGCCCTGCCGTAGTTGTGGTCTGTGTCTGTCGGGTACGGAGGCGTGCCGTCGTCGAGCGTCTGGTCGGTGACCGATCGGTCCACCGGCGATCCGGTGGCGGCGCACTTGGCTCGGTTGGGGTATTTCGTCTGCGTAAAGAGGCCTGTCTTGCCGTCATCGCCCCTCAGCTCCCCGTCTGATTCGGAGGACACGGTTCTGGAAAGTTCTGTGCTGGCTGGTCTCTTCTGAGAGGCCTTGGACTCAGTGCTCTGTGGAGACGCCGTTCCGGAGGAGGCACTTGTGGCGATAAAGAGCTTGGCTTTTTTAAGCGGGGGGTCGGAGTCGTTCTGATGAGGGCTCCGTTTGGACTCGTGGAAGATGGACGCGACCTCCTCGTCTTCCTCCTTCGCTGTGGGAGGATCTTTTTTCTTGGTCCATGGAGGTACTGTCCTCTCATGTGCATCTTCTGTTTTATGTGAGCTGTTATTTGCACCTGGAGTAGCCTCTTCATCCTCATCCAGCTTCATCATCTTAGCCTGGGGGCTGTGGGACTCTGAGCTCCTCTTGGAAGCTGGCATCCTATGGAAATATTAGTAAAGATAAGAAGTGAGTGTGTGTATCCCTATTGTTCATGGAACAATTATGAGTTTTAATCCTGATCACTTTCAGTCTGAAAACGAGTCGTGATGCATTGAAAAAACACACCTGGACTGTTTAGGACAAATAACAACCATTTTCCATTTTTCACAAACTAAAACAATGGCCTGTAAGCAATGTAGATAATACTTCCTTAAATCATCCCTCTGGCGACACACATGAACTTTGTTACCTCACAAGCGGTAAGACGTGCTTACATCGTAACACAGACATCGCATGTAAACCAGGAGACTCGCAGGCTGCGTGACTGCGGTGTGAAAACAAACTACGGATTATAAACATCAACAATAAACATTTGTTCCATTTGAACGGATGCTCTACCTTCTGCTTTTTGGGGTGGGTGGTGGAGGGGGGCAGCAGGAGTTATAATGAAAACTACAGATGTAGCAGCAGTGATGGCTAGTTACTTAGCGAGCTAAGTGTGGCTAACGCGCTAGCATGGAAGTCAACAGTGATGGGGAGCTAACGCTAGCCCCGGCTAGCCCCGGCTGGCCCGCAACAAACCCTCTAACGAGGGGCGCGTGGAGGCGAGCCTTCCTAACAGACGCGTGTGGCTCGCGCGCCCCGCAGTACAGACATCGGCGGGAGGAACGACGGCGTGCGTTAGACTCACTTGGATGTTTTCTTTCCCAACAACAGCTGAGTGTTTTTTTTTCTCCTGTGAATAAAAATTAACTTTATTTCCGGTGGCGGACGGCGGACGTGACGTAACTTTCATGAATTCACTGAAAGATGGAATAAAAAGTGTTTAACGTCTTTTTGGAAACTGGTTTCCAAACGATTCAGCTAAACGACGAGCATAATAAGAATATGTATCAAATAACTATTGTTTCTTATGGTCACTGTTGAATAACTAGGTCTATATATATATAAAACTAATAACTAATAAGTAGTGTACAAATAGGTCCTCCCCTCCCTACACAGGTAATAATCTATGTAATAATTAATGAGTGATTGATAATAAACACTTAAACTACTAAAAGTAATATTAAACTTTCACACACTCACACACACACACTCACACACTCACACACTCACACACACACACACACACACACACACACACACACACACACACACACACACACACACACACACACACACACACACCCCCTAACGATGTTGCCTAAAGACACACCAAATATTTTCTGCATTTGTCATCATTTTTATTCTGCAACTTGCAGTCATTGCATACATAATAGATAAGTTAAAGGCAGGCAGAAAGAACAAGCAACACATTGTAACGGTTAAGTATCAATACACCTTAATAAACATGATCTGCAATGGTATAGGCTCACAGCAGATTTAATATGGTTGTTATTCATGAAGGGACGCGGTGTGTGTGTAGGTAAAGTCATAGTATTAACAATAGTAGTAGTAGTACTGTTGGTAGCCTAGCCTTAGCATTAGCCTTAGCAGTAGCCGTAGCGTTAGCCTGTGCTTGAGCAACTGTCACTTCTTCATGTCCAGTATTCCACTCCCAGGACCTCTCTTCTTGGCGCTGCAGATGTTGCAGAACTGGACCGCAGGAATCTGTAAACACACGGTTGCCATGGTTACAGCATCCTCTCAACAAACGGCTCAGAATAATAATCCAAATAATGATAATTAACTTTATTTTAACTTTAACTAAATCCTCAAGGATTAAAAGGCTATAACATAAGATGGTACTTTATTGATCCCAGACGGGAAATTCAGGCGCCACAGCAAAACCGATGCTGGCTCCTGCCAGGGGGTGGTGGCTACCGCCAGGGGGTGGTGGCTACCAAGTTGGTGCAAGGTCACACGTGGCTAATGACATCACCTTGCACCAAATTGACCAATCAATTTCAGCCAACCGGACTCGTAAACCAGTGTTTGGTGAGTGTTAAGCTACTGCCCACTGGATCATGAGGAGGCTAGTGTAGTGTGATGAGAAAGGAGAAGGAAGGAGATAGGAAAGGAGGAAGAAAAGGAGATAGCAAAGGAGATAGGAAAGTAGGAAAATACATAAGAAAGGGGGAAGCAAAGGCTATAGGGAAGGAGATGGGTGCTAGCTCGATGGAGGCATCCTATTGGTCCATTGGTCGTGAGGCAGGGCAGCGTTGCCGTGGTACTCACGGTTCCTGAAGAAGGTAAACACTCCTTGTGGAACATGTGTCTACAGTGGAAGACTACCACGCTGAAGGGCTGGGCCATGTCTACAACACAGAGACACAGCATCAACACAGGACCACCATGTCTACAACACAGAGACACAGCATCAACACAGGACCACCATGTCTACAACACAGAGACACAGCATCAACACAGGACCACCATGTCTACAACACAGGACCACCCACTGGGTCATGCAGGATAAAGTATAGGAGGTACACGTAACCCACCTGACGGTAATATGGTCCCATGGCACGACTCACAGATGTTCTCGTCTGGAAAGAATCAAGAAGATGTTAGTTATGTTGGTTATAATAGTTATGTTGGTTATGATAGTTATGTTTGTTATGATAGTTATGTTGGTTATGATAGTTATGTTGGTTATGATAGTTATGTTTGTTATGATAGTTATGTTGGTTATGATAGTTATGTTGGTTATGATAGTTATGTTCCTTAATGACTTAATGTATTAATGACTTGCCCGGTTAAATACAATAAATATAATACATGAATGATGTTATGTTAGTTATGGTTATGGTAGCATGTGTTTGGTGCAGTCAGCTGTATGGTGGTTGATCAGCTGTATGGTGGTTGATCAGCTGTATGGTTGATCGTGTTAATAAGACCCATGATGAAATGTACCGTCGACGCGAACCCCCCTCATCTGGGTGCGGTGCATCTTCTGGAGCAGGGAGAGGGAGTCAGCCACCAGGATCTTCTTACAGCCCTCTCTCAACAGGATCTACACCCAGGAGAACATGGACAATAACCTCTCTCAACAGGATCTACACCCAGGAGAACATGGACAATAACCTCTCTCAACAGGATCTACACCCAGGAGAACATGGACAATAACCTCTCTCAACAGGATCTACACCCAGGAGAACATGGACAATAACCTCTCTCAACAGGATCTACACCCAGGAGAACATGGACAACCTCTCTCACTTAAATGAGAAACTCCCCAACCCCAGAGGGAAGATTTGGGGAGAGTTAGGGGTGCCATCATGGTTTTGGCCGCTAGGCGGATAAGGTCAACGGCAGCCAACTTCTCTGACCTGGAGGTTATAGTCCTGCAGGATCTTAACCAGGGAGTCTCGGAGGTTCGGGATCTCCATGCCCTCCTTGATGCGGTGGATCAGCAGGATGGGGTCCACATGGGTCCCGATGTTGTTCAGCAGACCCGTGATGAACGCTGCAGACCAGACAGTGATTCATACACACACATACATATGAATCACTGTTCCACAGCGACTCACGGTGAGTTCTGATACATAAACGACATATAATGCTATATAATGGAAATAGAAAGCCCTTTGATATGTGATATCTACTGTACCTGTAATAATAATAATACAAAACTGGAAACTAGGTTGTACAGCACTATAACCTTCTCGTAGCTCCTCCCATTTGATTGGATGCTTTGATTATTCTCAGCCTCACATACAAGTCACTGTGGGTGAAAGGGTGTAAAGACTGAAGTAAGTCAGAGGAGCATACGCGGCTTGTCTATGGAGTAGGAGATGAGGTCCTCCCACAGCTCCCCGTCGTCCTGCTCCTTGGCGAACTCTATGGCCTTGTCCACGTCCCCCAGCTCCTCCATGATCATCTGCAGTGCCCGCCTGCAGTTCCCCATGCGGCCTGCGGGTCAGGGGGCAGCCATGACGGATCAGTGTCAGCGACTGTCACCGTAAAGCTCCAACGGTGAGCGGGCCTATACTTACTGAGCAGGAAGACCGTCTCCTCTACAAAGTTCCTCTCCTGACAAATCTCCAGAGCCTGGAGACGGAGGGAGACAGGAAGCGGGCGACAGAGAGAGGAAGTGAGCTAAGAGCGTCCGTGCAGCTTGAGTAGCAGAGCTTAGACGTTAACGTACCTTCTCCAGAGGACAGTGGGTGCTGTCCCGGAGGAAGGGCAGCAGGTTGGGCCGGTCGTACTCGGCGTAGAGACCGATCTGGCGCTCGTGGTACCGCTGGCCCTTGTGGTGGTCGCGCTTGAACAGCTTATGGAGGTACTGCAGAGGTAGGAGGAAGGAGGTAGGAGGAAGGAGATAGGAGAAAGGAGGTAGGGCCCGGCTGTGAGCATCCACCTGTACTTGTATTCACTGTAAGATCACTGGGGATAAAAGCGTCTCCTAAATGACTGGAATGTGAAATGGTCCAATCAGAGGACGGCAGTATGTTTTACCACATGAAGCAGCTCTGGTCGGTCCCTGAGCTCCTCCACCACTCTGTCCGTCTGCAGCACACCGGAGGAGAGAACATCAGTGAACACTTTACTGTTCAAACAAAACAACAAGCCATGTGAGAGGTACACACCGATATCTTGTCTTCGTTATCCAAGAGCATGTCCACGGCTTTCTGGAAAGGGCAAAACACACACATGGTCCTTGTTAGGGAAGGTTCTAGAACACTGTGGTATTCTAGAATACAACATGGTTCTAGAACATGGTGGTATTCTAGAATACAACATGGTTCTAGAACACGTGGTGTTGTGTGCTCAGTCCTGCTACCTCTTTATCAAAGTCCATGAGCAGAACGATCTTGTCCTCTATGGAGGAGAAGAGGTTGTGTTTGTGGATCAGCTGGTACACGTCCTTGTGCCTCAGCCGAAGGTAGATCTCCAGCGCCCGGTCGTAGCGCTGGTCATACGTGTAGCTGCACGGCGTGAACAGAACAGCATGTATCACCGTAGTGTCCTGACGTGCGGTACCTTGGTACAGGCAAGGTAGACGGCTACTCACAGTTCAGCCAGAGTGGTGAGCAGCGTGCGGTTGGTCGGGTCCTTCTTCAGGTGGTCTCCCACCGCCTGAACGACGGCCATGTTGTTGTACAGCTCCCCTGGCCACTCCCGGATCAGCGTGGCAAAGCCCTGGGGAGGGGAGGAGACAATCACCCATCAGCCACCCACTCATCCATTCTGGATATATGATGGTATTCATTAATAAAACACTGTTAGCATTTATTCTTTACTAAGACATTTCCCCAAGGTATCTGTGGAGTGTGTGTTGTTGGTGGCTGGTTTAAGCAGCCTCACCTGGTCGGAGTCAGACTGATTAGACTCTGGGACTGGGTGAGGCTGCACACCTGTGGGGCATTGGCCAATCAGGCCCACAGGTTAAACCAGCCACCAGCAAACACACTCGGGAGGAGCTCTAGCATGTACCACCTGCTCTGTTGTTCAAACTACCACAAACTGTACAATAACCGGTTTAATCATCTTCCTGTTGTCCTGCTGTTGGAGAAGCCCTGGAAAGCCATAGTAGATGGCATGTGGCAGGGGGAAACTGCCACAGTATCAATAAAGTATCTATCCAAACATCTCTCTCTCTGTGTGTGTGTGTGTGTGTGTGTGTGTGTGTGTGTGTGTGTGTGTGTGTGTGTGTGTGTGTGTGTGTGTGTGTGTGTGTGTGTGTGTGTGTGTGTGTGTGTGTGTGTGTGTGTGCATCCATCCCTCCTTCCTGCTACCTCATAATCTGTTTTGAGGAATTCATGCAGGATCATCTCATAGATGGCGGGTCGGAGGCGTAGATCTCCCCTGGGCAGGTACTGGCTGATGGCCTGGAGGGTGGAGACAGCAGAACACGTTAC
>OOFB01032718.1:0-20516 GCA_900323305.1 Trachyrincus murrayi | reverse complement strand
GTGGTCACCTACCTCTGCAGCATCAAGGCCAACCCGGACCTGTCCGACCGGGTAGGAACATCAATCAGTCCATCTTGAAAACACCCAAGTAGTAGTTCAATACTGTAAGACATGGTGTGTATATTATGACTCGTGTGCATTATTATGTACACTACAAAACGTAACTTAGTGACCAGTTAGTTGGTAACTGGTCACTATGACAGATCGCTGTTTTAGTCTCCCTTCACCACATTTGTCAAATATTTTACTAAAAGTTAATTTACAGGACCTGACCTTTATGACGACAATCCCTAGCATGTGTCACTCACAAAAACTGAGTAAGAAAAAGTACTACCAATGTCTACCAATAAGGAGTCAGAAACCATAGATCCACATTTTCTACCAATAAGGAGTCAGAAACCATAGATCCAAGATGTCTACCCATAAGGAGCCCGAGGCCATAGATCCAAGATGTCTACCAATCAGGAGTCAGAAACCATAGATCCAAGATGTCTACCAATAAGGAGCCAGAAACCATAGATCCAAGATGTCTACCAATAAGGCGTTAGGGACCATAGATCCAAGATGTCTACCAATAAGGCGTTAGGGACCATAGATCCAAGATGTCTACCAATAAGGCATTTAGGACCATAGATCCAAGATGTCTACCAATAGGGAGTCCATAGAAACCAGAAGATCCAAGACCGCAAAGGACCTCAATTCAAGGTAAACTCACCTCCTTCTCTCTCTCTCTCTCTCTCTCTCTCTCTCTCTCTCTCTCTCTCTCTCTCTCTCTCTCTTCTCCCTACCAGGAGCAGGAGACACCGCTGCATTGCGCTGCATGGCACGGCTACTCTGCGGTGGCCCGCGCCCTCTGCCAGGCTGGCTGCCAGGTGGACGCCAAGAACCGCGAGGGGGAGAGCCCTCTGCTCACGGCGTCGGCACGTGGCTTCGCCGACATCGTGGAGTGCCTGGCGGAGCACCGGGCCACCATGGAGGCGACCGACAAGGTGGGTGTGTCGGGGTGTGGGGGGGTGGTGACCCCTACCCCAGGAGGTAGGGGTCGCCACTTCAGGAGTCATTTGAATAACTTGTGAAACAGTGATGGACAGAAACAGTGATTGACTGACAGTCCCGGTCCCATCTGTCTGCCCGTCACTGTTTCACGAGGGTTACTCAAGCTAATCCAAAATCCAAAGAGTTTTATTCAAAGAAACAAATCCGATAAATCCAATGGTACATTAAAGTTGTATCCAAGAAATAGGACTGAAATGACTCAAAGTAAGCAGTTAGTTTAAAATGCAGAAGGTACCATTTTAAAGGGTACATTTACAACAACATTTTGTGTGTGTGTGGTCTGTGCGTGTGCGTGTTGTGTTTCCAGGACGGCCACACGGCGCTCCACCTGGCCGTGCGCAGGTGTCAGGTAGGCGTTGTGCGCTGCCTGCTCAGGCACCACTGCCACGTGGACCACCAGGATCGCCACGGCAACACAGCGCTGCACATCGCCTGCAAGGACGGCAACCTGCCCATCGTCACGGCGATCTGCGTCTCCAAGGCCAGCCTGGACCTGCCCAACAAGGTGTGGCTTGTTTGTCATTTATGTCAGACATTAAATAGTCTCTACAAATCAGACTGTAGATATTAATCTAAAGATGGCAGACGAGCTCAAATCCGGGCGAATGCGGCGTTTCACTTTCTTTCGCTTCATATTTGTGTTCGACCAATCATGTTGCTGGAGGCGGGGATCTGTAAGTTCTGCTATAACATAGTAGGACTGCTGGATCCCAGATTATACCTTAACAGTTATGTGGGCATGCATTGTGTTCTATTCTATTGCTTGGGGGCGTGAAGGGGTTAACAAGGTTAAGAGGGGGGTGGGGCCTTTGGGGGGGCGGAGCCTGGGAGGTGTGGCCTGGGGTGGGGCCTGTGAGGTTAGGCGGTGCCTGGGAGGCTAGGATATTGGGTAACTTAGCGTCTAACTTAGCCTCTAGTCTCTTCCCGTCAGGTCACCGAGCTAGTTCATCTGTCGCTCTAGCTAAAGCTGAGTTTGGTGTGGTCATGGCTGATAATTACCTCTGTTTTACATTCCTTAGTAAAGCAGTGCTTAACTAAGGAATGTACGAGGACATTCTTCTTCTTCTGTGGTGCTTCTCTGTCCGCTACAGTACATAAGGAAAATGGGGCAACATTTTCGGTAGATATCCCAGATAACATGTATGGCCTAGTGACATAGCAAACTAATGGCGAACGTCATTACTTCTATGGTAGTCTAAAAATAGCAACAGCAAACAGGAGGCTCCCTCTTTCACATTGTGTGTGTGTGTGTTTGTGTTTGTGTTTGCCAAACAGCCATCCACAGTAAGGTTTTGTTCGACATGGCAACACACACACATTGGACCGTGATTCTGACGCCGTCCATTTGAAATGTATTCTGATCCAGGATTACTTGTGCACCCAGAGGACCCGTTCTCTTCCTCCCACACATGACCACACACTCTTACTGGATATTGTAGAAAGTGATGCGAGACATTCTATTATTTATGTATTATTTCTCTGTCTGTTCTCCAACCAGAGTAGCACACGTCACACGACTATGACAGCAAGACCCGGTCTCCCTCTCACTCACTCACTCACTCCCTCCCTCGTGAAACTTGTATGCATCTTTTTTTTCCGCTAATTGAATCGATCAACACAAATCAAGCGGGCGAGACGTCGACAGCACCGAGAGTCTGCGTGTTAACCAGAAAGAACAGGCGGGTCGTAACCAAATGATGGTTAAACAAACAGAGAAGACGGTCTGAAGAGCTGAGGGACCGTCATCATCCCTCAAGCCCTTTGCTTTGTTCTACAATAGTATTACACACACACACACACACACACACACACACAACCGCAGGTGTAAGTGGAGCTGGTTGATATTTCTCAAGGTCTCCTCACTTGTGTCTGTTGTTGTCACAGACGTGTTCATATTTCCCTCGAGAGAGAAGGCTCCATTACGCGTGTTTGTGCACATTTCCAGCAGCAGCGAAAAAAACAACACCCTCCCCGCTTATTGATTTCTCATTTCTGCCTGTCAGCACGTTAACAGATGTGCAGAGATTTCTGCTCGTAGTATGTTACAGTGCTCACTGTATCCCATTCAGCATTGGGCTTTGTTTGATATCCTCATCCTCAAGTGCAGACTTGGTAGGGGAACCTGTTACTACTACTCCTGTAGTGCGGATCTATATGAGCTGCACCGAAAGTTTCAGTCGATACTTGTTACTGATCAAGCCTGTGGGGGAAGATGTTGAAAACATATTATGAATTGAATGTGGAAATGCAAATAGGGAATTTAAACCGACGACAACATCGGTTGTGGTGGTGAACTGTGTGTGTTCCTGCTGAATTGTTATGCAACTAGATAAATTTAACATGTAACTCAATGAGACACATGGTGACTCAAGTGTTTTTTTTTTTGCTCAAATGCTGGATCTCTCCAGAAATGTCAAACAGATTTTTAAGCGTTACTACATTTTGGAATGAAATATAGAACTACGGATTTGACTTGTTATATATGTATATCTTCTTACTTTCATAACATAGAGTATATTACGTAGAATATATTAGATTAAATGATATATATACATTAGGGGTGGGGGAAAAATCGATTAATGTGAGTATCGGGATTCTTTGCTCCCGTTGACTCAAAAATCAATTTTCTTAAGAAAAAAAAAGTAAGCCAGAAATGTCATCTTAGTGGAAACATATTAATGGTACCGTCCTACAGAGGGCACTATAGTATAATTGCCTATAGTTGATTCGCATCAACTATGTTCTGTTCACAGAAAAGATAAAATCGCACACAAAAAAATCTGAATGTCGTGATATTTACAGAATCGCAATACATATCTCATCGGCACTCAAAATCGTTATACCATCGTATCGTGAAGTTCCCTGCCGATTCCCGTCCCTAATAAACATTAGATGGAAGAGCAATATTTCGAAACGTGTCAGATCACAGCATAACGGCTAAGATCCGGTTACTATCCACTGTCACCAGGGAAACGTTTTTCTACACATGCAGATTCTCTTGTGAAAACAAATGACAAACCTCCTGCCATCCTTTCCACTCAACTCACCACGGGCTCTTCTCTTACTCCCCCCTCCCCCCCCCCGTGTGCAGTATGGCAGGACACCCCTGCACCTCGCCTCCAACAACGGGGGTCTGGAGGTGGTCCGACATCTGTGTCTGGCAGGAGCCAGCATCGATGCTGTCACTAACGTGAGTCAACGCTCGCTCGCTCACTCACTCACACAGACAGAGACACACACACACACACACACACACACACACACTCCTCACAATGCTCGACACAACACACATACCAACCATTGTGGGTACTAAAGCCTGACCTTGAAACGGTAACTAGCAGAATAACAATGCTGTTTATTCCTCAGGCGCTTTGCATGAAATAAGACAAGCACAAACCTGAAATAAGAGATGTAGAATATATTCATACGAGACACCACCCTGGTTGTAGGCATAAAGACTCATTTGGATATAAGGTCATTTTATGCATGGGCTGTCAAGCAAGTCTTTTTTTTTTTTCACCGTTTTTATATATATGCTAAACGCTAGGAAAGCGCTGATGGCAGAATTTGGACTTGAATAGGATTTTAAGCTGCCTTGCCACATGCGAGGCTTTATATAATAGACACACCTTCATAATAAGTTATATCCCCTTTTAACACGCAGCAGGCTTCATACAACTGAGTTTCCTTGAACCCATGTCTCTGACTTGGCTTTTGAGAGACCCGATGTGTGTGTGTGTGTATGTCTTTTTTTGCGTGTGTTGCTTGTGTGTTTGCAGGCATATTATTCAAACGGCATAAGACAGTGATATAGTAAGCAAATAACAAAGGTGTCACGTTAGAGCTGGTAATATTGGCTAAAAATGTATATGTTCTGATTTGATTCAAGGATTAGCGACGATGCAAAGTGTGACGCTAAAAGTGTAAAATGTCTTGCCATTTAGACTGAATACAATAGAATTGTATACAAACACACATTTTGATTAATAAAATACCCAATATGACAGTTTAAAAATGTTATATAAATGCGTTTGTACATAAACTCCATGGGTGAACAGCATATGCCTTTGCATAAATGAGATCCATGTGTGATTTTAAATATTTAGTCGTTTCTGAGGATCCTGCCCGGCCTGGGACGTGACCAGGGCTAAATGCTATCCCCAAACCGCTCAGCATACAATGTTGAACTGAGGGCTGAGGTAATACTTCTATGAAGGGAGGAAAAGACACTGGCCTCAACCCTGAAGTCGGTGGCAGGTGGTTGTATAGGCCGCTATAAGGGTCCTCTATAAATGTTTTAACATTGATTTGATGGTCAAATATTTTAAGCTGAATAAGTGACATTAAAAATGGAAAAGAGAGCTTTCTGGAAGACTACACATCTATACGCCCCACTTCTCCTCTGCCTTCGATCGTCTGCGTGTTAATATTGCATTATGCTATTCATGATTAATCTAGATGCTACTGGGCCCATGTATAATTTATTGGCCCTTTTTGCGCAGCGGTTTCGATTGTCTTGTTCTTCAGGATGTGTTATTTGTCCGGTTGAAGGGTATGACACTTGCTGGCTCATATAAGGTGCATATAATATGTACTCGGCTTGAACTTGGGTTGAATTTCCTAAATGGTTTGAGTCCACCTGTAGAGTGCTGCAGTATCTCAAGATACGGATTTGGCGTTTTTTCTTAGGGCTCTTTTTAAGCGTACTGTTGCCTGTATTCAAAACTATTTTATTACAGATCACATCGTTTGTTTATTTGGAGTTGGTGACAGATTGATCGATCGGTATGGAAAACTTCTTGCTGTGTAAACCAGGGCCGCGTGGCCTACGGAGTATAATGTGTCCTGTCTGTAAACTGATGGAGGTGTACAGAGGAGGTTGATCGTAGAATATTAGGCTTGATCTCCTTTTGTTTTTTTTCCCACAGGACGGCAAGACTGCGGAGGATCTGGCCTCCACTGAACAACATGAACTCATCGTCACGCTGCTAGGCAGGCTTAAAAAGGTACACACACACACACACACACACACACACAGCTGAGCATAGCAACACAAGTGGGTTGAATGCTGTTAGAATGAGAGGAAGGGCTGAATAGGTGGCTGACATTGAAGGCGCTTGTGTGGAGGTGTTGATGATGTCATTCCATCAACTCTGCTAGACTTTCAACTTCTCCGCCATCTTGGCTCCGTGGCCAACGACAGCTTCAGTCGAGACTCAATGTTGAAGACGAAAACACAACTAAGAAATATAACTCATAATATAAACTAAACAGCGACTGTGGACAAAGCAATGCATGTTGTGGACCAATTTAGGAAAGCTTTGCCTTTAAGTACCAATTTATATGAAACCAATAATAAAATATCAGATATATATCAGATAAAACCCTGATTTTACCCTGGTTTTTTTCAAATTCAAGCAAGTATCGGTTATACAACACACAGTTTGTATACATTTTATCTACTATTTTAACATCATTCTGACACACTGAAAAGTTTACGTTTAGTAATTTAGCTAACAAGTGAGGCTGAGAACAATTCAAGCACACAATCAGTTTATAGTGCTGCACGACCTGTAGCTCCTGTTTTCAAAAGAGCCCTGGAGAGAGCACAGAGTAGCCGTAGCAACCGAAACTACGAGGTTGGTGACACCCGGGTTTGTATGCTCACCAGGACAACCACAAGCTGAGCTACATCCAGCAGCTGCGTCCCACCCAGGTGCTGCAGCCCCGGATCAAGCTCAAGCTGTTCGGGCACTCAGGGGTGGGGAAGAGCACCCTGCTGGAGTCCCTGAAGTGTGGCATCCTGCGGAGTCTCTTCCGGAGGAAGAGGACGAGGATGAGCAACCCCTCACGCCACCCCAACTCCCCCGTCACCTCCAAGCCCGCCGGTAGGTGGAAGCTCCTTTTTAGATCTTCAGGCGTGTCACAGATAACAACACGATAACGTGAGGAAAAAAAACCTCTGCAGTTGCATAAAAAAAAAAAAATGTAATGGCCATTTTAAATTTAGCAGATTAGCAAAAAAGAGATAGTTAAATAGCGTAATAGTGTGACTGTTAAATGGCATGGGGATATTGTATTTTTCACCCAAGTATATACAATATACTTGGTATTTCTGGGGTGTTTTTGTATTCTTTTTTTTATTCAATATGATCCCTGGCTTTGGGCAACTTTGTAGCGCAGGTTCCTGGCCGTGTGTTATGATGAGCACTTTGTGCTCCATCCACCACCATAACCTAATAACCCTGACAGCTGGGGCCGGCGCTCTCTCTCCCCCTGGGCTCTGACGGACTTCTCCCCCAGTCAGACCGGTGATTACTGAGGCTCTCAGACCCGTGTCGGTGGGGCATGGCCAAAGAATCTCACACACACACACACACACACACACACACACACAAGAAACCCACATTTCCTCCCCGTAAATGTTTCTCTTTACCTGTTTTTCTTTCTCTCACGTGCTCCGTCTTCCTTTCTCTCTCTTGATCGCACTTAGCCTCACTCGTTCATGCACACACGCATATACACACACACACACACACACACCTCCTTTCACACACATACACGCACCACAGATGCACCCTCTCTCACACACACACACACACACGCTCACATGCACACTTCCTTTCACACACACACATAAATACATTCTATTGTGTTGTCTTGAACCACTCTTTACCGGCACCATTATCTCCTGCAGAGGCCTGCTTCCCTCCCTGATAATGGATCCTATACGAGCCGTCTAGAGTTGCACTTGGGCTGAACCCTCTGGACCTCTGTAGCCCACCAATCAAACCGGATTTCTTTACAGCCTTTTAAACACTCTGGGGAAACGTGAAATGTTTCCCACAATAAAGACAATCGGAGACATCGACGTGGTGAAAAACATATAATATACATGTAATGCATTGGGGTTTCTTCTCTTCCCTGTACTATAAATTGTGTACCGTCAAAATTTGGAATGTAATTTCTGATGAATCCCTCATCGGGTAGTTCAGAGTCTGGTGATGTGCTCCTGGTTATGTTGGCAACATGGTATGCAGAATTGTGCAGGTGAACCCTGTCTACCTCTCTCTATCAATATCTCTCTCTCTCTCTCTCTCTCTGTCTATATCACTCTCTATCTGCATTCCTTCCATCTAAATAAAGCTGACTGCTCATTCCCCACACACACACACACACACGCACGGAAAATAGCTTAAGTTCCTTGTTAACCCAAAAAAAAGAGATTTGGGCCGGGTGCCAGAGGAAAGATGTAGCCACAGATGTAGGAGCAGCGCTTCATTCCTGAGGACCAGACCAGAACATTTCTAATGAAAAGTCAGTCAGCTGTCACTGGAAATGAGTGAACCCATACAGGCCTCAGATTCTGCCTCAATGCATGGATTACATTCCCCAGTAGATTCCTATCTGTACTCTCCTACACACACACACACACAAATCTGTAACTTGGGACTAGAGTTGTGTTTTTATGGTACTTTTGTCAATATTTTGTACGCAAGTTCAGACATGGTTGGCATTGAGTTTATTTTTTCTGTGAAACCACTTTTTTGCTTTTATTATTTTAGGATTGATAATCACAAACATACGCGTCTTTGATCAGTGACCGTTGGATCAGTGACCGACCAATCAAGTTGGATCCACTTTCGAAAGCAGAGATTTATTCTTTCTTTCTCTGGAGCTTTGCAACATTACACAAAGCAGGCTCCTTTTGTGTGGAAACGGCACCCCCATGTGTCTGAAAATAGAACTTCATACCACCAACAAGTCACTAATGGTCTGATATAAAAGTATAACTACACGGATAAGTACTATTTTAATGGAATTTGGAATTTCTACACACACCGAACACACAGGCAGCAAAAACTAACCACAATATCTGATAACATTGTTGTGCTAAACCCTCATGCTGTCTGTCTGTCTATGTGTGTGTATGTTGTCTGTCTGTCTGTAGTCTCTGTCAGCATATCCAACCTGTACCCGGGCTGTGAGAACGTGAGCGTGAGGAGCCGTAGCATGGTGTTTGAACCCAGCCTGACCAAGGGGGTGTTGGAGGTGTTCTCCCCCGTCCACAGTGCCCTGTCCTCGGCCGACGAGCTGGCCACCAAGGCCATCGACATCCAGAACACCAACATCAACGGTGAGACCCATGTGGGCCACAGAGAGATGATAATAATAATAATAATATTAATAATAATGATAATAATAATATAAGATGTGCTTTATTCATCCCAGATGGGAAATGTGGGTGTCACGGTAGAAAGTAATAGGAATTCAAAAATATTATTCAGAAAGAGATTTCTTTTTTAGATAAGTAAGTAAAGTTAAAACTACAAGAAATAAACATGGACAATATATCTATACACACACTATATGAGTAGTAGCAATGTAAATGCTAAATATGTAAACATGACAAACATTTTAGTTTAGTAGTTAGACATTAAGATAGCCAATGAGAAATGAATGTATTTCGTTGAAAGTATGGTTATCAAAAAGGTCTAAAAGTTAATTTTCTTCTTCAGGGAATGCTTGTGAAGGGATGCTGAGTTTTCTCCTGAGTTTTGATAACAGATATATGACATCATAACTGATTATACTGTAGCTAAAGACATTGAAACAGAGCACCGCTTCGATCCAACGAAACAAACGCCACTGGGCATATCTACGTACTACATATCTAACGTAAGGGAGAATCATCCATGTGTGTCCATGCCAACGCCCTGCACTGCCCCCTGCAGGCGTGGGGGACTTCAGCGTGTGGGAGTTCTCGGGGAACCCCGTGTACCAGTGTGCCTACGACTACTTTGCGGCCAACGACGTGACGGCCCTGCACCTGGTGCTCTTTAGCCTGGAGGAGCCCTACGAGACCCAGCTGGGACACATCACCTATTGGCTCAACACGCTCAAGGCTCTCACCCTGCCCCTGGACAACATCGGTCAGCCGCGTGTGTGTGTGTGTGTGTGTGTGTGTGTGTGTGTGTGTGTGTGTGTGTGTGTGTGTGTGTGTGTGTGTGTGTGTGTGTGTGTGTGTGTGTGTGTGTGTGTGAAAAAACCCATTTTGCATATTTGGCTGAATATCTACTTACCCTACTTATCAAATGCATGCAAACTAAAATGAAATGACCCTTCTCGTTTGCATGTATGAGACGATCCTGCTTTTACCGTCACTTGCATTGAGCTGCAAGCTAATGAATAAGACAAAGTTTAAGTTAAGGTATCAGTTCTGAGAGAGAGAGAGAGAGAGATTCAAGGGATCCTCGTTTTTGTGTATTTCCATTGATAGATTAAATAACATTCTTGTGTGTGTCCAGCGTTCGGAGGGCGTCTGCAGCAGCCCCTGGCCGTGTCTCTGGTGGGCACCCACGCTGACCTGGCCAACGTCCCCCGGGCCTTCTCTGGGGAGTTCCTCTACGACAAGGAGAGGGTGCTGCTGAAGGAAGTCAAGAACAGGTGAGTGGTCACGTTGCTACAGCAGTGGTTTTACAAGCTGTGGGTCGTAGGAGAGGACCATGTATTTCTTTCAGTAGCTGTTTCCCAGATGTACTGCTCCACTTGTGTCCCGTCACCGTGTTGAGATGGCTGTCTTGTCTTCCAGGTTTGGTAACGACCTTCAGATCAGCGACAAGCTGTTTGTCATGGACGTCGGAGCCTCCAATTCTAAAGACATGAAGACACTGAGGAGTCACCTGCAGGAGCTGCGGACCACCATCATCTCGGTAGACCACCATGCGCACACACACACACACACACACACACACACACACACACACACACACACACACACACAATTACACTTTATTTTAATTACTTGTTTTCACTCTCTTGTACTGTCAACCCACACACTCTCTGTGAAGGTGTTTGCTTTTCTATAAGATAAGATCAGATGTACTTTATTAATCCCTGATAGGAAATTCGGGTGTCACAGCAGAAAGTAAATGAATAAGAATTTAAAGGAGATGCAATTCCTTTAAAATAAAGCCACTTTATTTGCCCTCATTTTACTGAACTTTTTTGATAAGTCTCTGCTACACACACACACGCACGCACACACACACAATCGTGTGTGATAAATCAATCGCACTCACACATGACTTGACTCCCTCTCTTTCCTCTCTCTCCCCGGGGGGTGGGTTCAGAGTTGCGACCCCATGACCTTGCTCTCGGAGCGCCTGCTGGCCACGCTGCCCGCCTGGAGGAAGCTGAGCGGACCCAACCAGCTGACGTCATGGCAACAGTTTGTTAGTGACGTCCAGGAGCACATCAACCCGCTGGCCAGCCAGGAACACCTGCGCACCCTGGCCCTGCAGCTGCATAGCATGGGAGAGGTGAGGGGGGGGGGGTACCACCGGGATACGTCCCCAGAGAAGGGGTTCCTAACCTTTTTTAGGGGCTGAGTCACATCACGAGCCCAACCGGAAATTCAAGGCACACCAACTTAAAGTTGTAGGGCATTATTATGAAAGATGTCACAGAAATGATTACCTGCATATTATCTGTACTATAATATAATATACTATGATATATTCCCACACTGCAGACTATGACAAGTATCACATGCACAGGTTCCTAACAGGCAATTGCATCATAACAAAGTACAGTGATAATGAACAAGTCATAAATAGTACCAATTACACGAGTAACCCATGTCAGGATTATGTATTAAATCCCACAACATTTCCCAGCACACCTAGTTTTGCCTGAAGACAAAGTACTAAAGCAGGAGGAAAACAACATTCCTGTACCTGTATACTTTTAAAAGCTGGTCTAAAATGATTTTATTGCCGTTTTCCTGCTACTACTGTGTTCTACCACTGGAGGGCACTGTTTGATTATAAGTGCTGCAGCGTCTGTCCCATCTGCTAACAATCACACATAAGGAACAAGCAACTAAAAGGGAACATTTTGTTACTGTTAACTCCCGAGAAGGGCCTTGGATCAAACATTTTTGTATATTTTTCTTTGTACCTTATTTGACCCACCATCATTAGCATTTAAGTGTGTGTGTGTGTGTGCGTGTGCGTGTGCCCACATACATCTGTTCCCACGAGTTGTTTCCTCATACATCTTAATCATCCTTGAATTGTCTTCTGACCATGTTTTACTATAAATGACTTCCAACACACCCCCCAATGTCCTGGTTTGCATATAAAGGGCCAGCATTTAGTAATTTTTTGAGGAGAAATGGCGGAAGCATTTAAGAAGCAACTGAAGATTGACGCCACTAGTTCTGAGCCACGGACAGTGGAGGAGATTGAAGCGTCTGATTTAAAGCGTGAGGCCAAGAAGCTAACCACCTTCGCATCACTGTGTAATCATAGTGAAGGTTTTTTGAAACTATAGATTACATTACCTAACACAATGAAGTGAAAGAAATACTGTCACCCAAATTCACACTTTTATTATCCCTTTCAATCTCTCTCGTTTTCTCGCTCTGTCTCTCCCTCTCTCTGTCCCCTCTCTCCCTCTTTGTCCTCTCTCTCCCTCTCCCCCTCTGTCTCACTATGTCCCTCTCTCCCTCTCCTCCTCTGTCTATGTCCCTCTCTCTGTCCCCTCTCTCCCTCTCCCCCTCTGTCTCTCTCTGTCCCTCTCCCGGTGTGCAGATCAACATCATGCAGAGTGAGACGGTTCAGGACGTGGTGCTGCTGGAGCCGCGCTGGCTGTGCAGCAACGTGCTGGCCAGGCTGCTGTCGGTGGAGACGCCCAAGGCCATCCACCACTACAGGGGGCGCTACAGGCTGGAGGAGGTGCAGGCGTTGGCGCCCGACAGCGACGTGGACGAGCTGGTGCAGATCCTGGACGCCATGGACGTGTGCGCCCGCGACCTCACCAACCCCTCCATGGTGGACGTCCCTGCTCTCATTAAGACCAACGGCCTCCACCGCTCCTGGACGGAGGAGGAGGAGGAGGAGGTGGAGGAGGCGCTGATCTATGGAGGCGTGCGCCTGGTCCCCGCTGAGCACCTCACGCCTTTCCCCTGCGGCCTGTTCCACAAGCTGCAGGTGAACCTGTGTCGCTGGAGCCATCAGCAGAAGACCGAGGAGGGCGGCGAGGAGATGGACGGAGATATCCGCCTGTGGACCAACGGGGCCAAGGTCAGCCAGCCCAGCGCCGAGGCCATGGTGCTGCTGGTCAACCACGGCCAGGGGGTGGAGATCCAGGTGCGCGGGCACGACTCCGAGCGGGCCAAGTGCTACGCCCTGTTGGACACCGTCTGTAGCATAGCGGAGAACCTGCTGGCGTCCACCCTGCCTGGACTGCTGACAGCCAAGTACTACCTGAGCCCCCAGCAGCTGCGGCAGCACCAGGGCCCCATCATGATCTACCAGCCAAAAGACTTCCTGCGCGCCCAGCTCCAGCGCGAGTCCTCGCTCACCAACACCATGGGCGGCTACCGGGAGGGCTTCAGCAGCATCCTGGCGTTCGGCTGCGCCGAGGTGTACCAGCAGGGCAGCCTGGGCACCGACATCCACATCTCAAACGTCTGCCTGTTGGCGCGCAGGAAGCTGTGCCGCATGCTGGACCCTCCGGACGCGCTGGGGAAGGACTGGTGCCTGCTGGCCATGAACCTGGGCCTCACGGAGCTGGTGGCCAAACACAGCGCGGGCACCCCCAACGGGAGCGCTCCGGAGCTGGACTCTGAGCGGGCGGCCCCGCAGCCCGGCCCCACGGCCGCCCCGCAGCAGGAGTGGAGCGGGCGTCCGGACAGCCCCACGGCCGCCCTGCTGCAGGAGTGGAGCGGGCGTCCGGACAGCACGGTGGGCGTCCTGATGGCCAAGCTGAGGGAGCTGGGCCGGCGCGACGTCGCTGACTTCCTGCTCAAGAGCTCTCCTATCTTCCGGGTCAACATGGAGGCGGTGGGCACGGCCAGCGGCGGCTACGCGGCTACCTGCAACGGGGGCACCTCGTACAACTCCATCAGCTCCGTCGTATCCCGCTGAGCAAGCGGAGACGGACGCTGGCTTACATTGCTTTGGATTCAGAATAGTATCCGTGCCGAGTTGAGCTATATACTGACCCCAGATAAGTATTTCTGTTTTTCCCGGCCCAACCGGAGTGAAGAGATCCGTCTTGATGAACATTAAGTGCAATCTTTACCCAGAGAGGACTGGCTTCTCCCTCCCCCATCACGCCATGATGTTGCGGTGGCCTATAAAGTGGATGTCGTGTTGATGCCTCCCGTGTAATGTAATGACCCTGTTCTCCAATATGAATGTGTTTGAATCACTCCAGGGTTCCCAGAAGGAATTCTTTGCTCAGCTGCTTAAATTCTTAATCGGTCGTGCTGCTTTTTCTTCTTTTTTTATTTTTTTTACAACACCCCTTGAGACAAACTCCCTTTGTCGCAGTGGGTCTAGTGTGTACACGTAATATCAGCATTCATGGTTCATTTTGGACTTCTTTTGTTGCGTTTGTCCTACAGTATAAGTGATATTTAATAGCTGCTGTCATGAAGCACAGTCCATTTCAGCCACAGTGTGTCTCCTTCCCCCCTCTGTTGCTAACCTGTGCCGTTTTGGACGACGACAGAGATTCACATCGATGTTATGTATGTGTGTGTTTGTTTAGTTGTCTTTCAGAGTGGCTTTCGCCACCCCATTCCCCGACCCTACCCAAAGATGAGCACAATATCCCTGTTGACAGGAAATAGTTTAACTCTTTAAACATCAGAGGAGCTGTGCCTTGTTCAAACTAGCAAAGAAAACGAATCAATACATTCCATCAAACCTGGTTCGTGGTGAGATAAACAAAGGAGTACACAATGTTGTCTAATTGCTGTTATTAAATGGAAGGGAAAAAAAACATTTCAAAAGCATATCACGATGAAATAAAAAAAAACTGGAATTAACGGCGGTAAACAGGGTAGAATATATGAATACTCGGGGGTTAACCCCTAGTTTAAACGTGCATACGGGGATTCAAGCGAACCAAACTTGCGTAACTCTCTATCTTGATGAAATGTATATGAATTGTGTTGTATTGAATTGAATGGAGAGCTAAACCCTGTACAGCCAAAGCCATCTGTTTTAGTGCATGTGGATCTTTCTCCTCGTCTTGAGATTGGTCAGAATTATAGACGGTCCCAGTACTGTCCTTCGGTATCGGGTTCAAACAATGGCTCAACACGGCTTCTAGGGAGAAAAAGTTGTCTGCTTACAAGCCGAGCCCTGGCTTTTACTTCCTCTTTGTCGGTTGGGTTTGGGCTGGCTTGCTCAATAATAGAAGGAATTTGGCACAGCCGAAATGCACCACCATTTTACATACCATGAAAGTTATGTCTTTGTGACCCCAGTGACAATTGGACTTTGGACCAACTTTCCACTCTGTTTTCTACCCCATGGCTACGGAAATCATTTTTGTTACACGTTGAAAAGGTGTTCTTGCACGAGTGGTGCAGAAACATGAAGGGTGGTCAAGGTTTTTGAGATGGTTTGGACGTAAAGACACCTTGCCAGCATCAACAGTATTCCCCCTCTCTGCCCCAGAACGAACAATGTCCACATTTAAACCCCGGAGGCTAAATCAGATGCTTCGTTTTACTACTGTTGGGGCCCGCCCCGACTCTCGCCAATATAAACAACATTGTAAATACCTTAAGACCTTTGTGTTGCTTCGGTTTCTCATGCCCACTCTTTTTTAATATATATATATTATATTCTAGGATCCAAGCGTTCTGTCCAAATTGGTTGTTTGCAACGAGGCAACATGAATGTACTGCACATGTTTTAAAAAAGTGTTTTTGTTGTGAGTAAAATTACAAATGTTGCATTAAAATGAAATCGTCACTCAATTCCGCTCTGAAGAAGTATACACACGTTAAACTGAAATGTCCCACTGGGTTTAGACATGAATACCTATCCTTTACCAGAAGCTGGGCTGTATCTATCATATTGTTGCCAACTGTTGTGTGTCTACACACCTGCCTTGTTCCTCGACCAATGCCTTTTATATGCTAAAAAAAAATGTCTTTTCACCTGCTCAAAAAAAGACTTTGTAAAAGCTGCGTCTCTGAATGATTCTGTGTGGCGTCTTATCTCTCTCTCAAAAGTTGGAGCAAGAGAAGAAAAAAAACTGTTGGAATTCAAGGCCGACTTATCCACAGATATCTTGTTCTGTTTCACACCAATCTGTGTACCTCAGTTTCAAGAACGAGACGGAAAGCGGTGAACCGTGGCGACCCCAGTACAATAGATTTTTTTGTTTTGTTACATTTATTCAGCATGTCTTGGAATGCCACATTCTTAGTACTTCTGACACTTTACAGTTGTCATGCATTTTTATAATAAATTCTTTACCCGATTTGTATTCGTTTTATTGCCTCAATTAAAAACAGCTTTTCACGATGACTAAAGAATTTGCCAACCACGTAGGCTATTTATGGAATGATTTTGTTCCTTTTTTTTGTAAATGGTATTTTAGAAGAATACACATTCAAAGTAGCTACTCTTTAACATTAAGTTAAACTAAGCTGGTAAATGTGTCGCAGAAAAACACAGTTACCATCACAAGACTTTATTAATAAAAACAATTCAAGATATAAAAATGTGAATAAAAAAAAAAAAGTACAGCTAAGAAGGTTGGCCTCCTAGTTCATCCTACTACATCAAATCTTCTTATTTGAATGCCTAATGGAAAACTAGTTGCAAAAAGCCATTGAATGGCCTACTCATCCACAACAGTAGCAAGTGCCCACCTGCGACAATGGACCCTTTCCACAGGTCAATATTTTAACATTAGGTGGGTTTTATTTAAGTCTGTGGCAGCACCAGCATGGGCCAATATATATTTACTTGACTACTTGTGTCTATTCTGGTTGCACTGCCACACCTAAATCGAACGCACCCATAATGAATGTTTATGAGCTAGGTCTACACCTGTGTTTCTTACAGAAACAGTAGGCCTATGCCAGTTTAACCAATGTTTAACCATTTTATGCTTGGCAAATGTTACCACCGTGCATGATCCAGCTCAGTGTTTCTCGTTGCCGAATCATGGCTGTGTGAGATGGCATGTTGGACTGTGCAACGGGTTAACCGTGCATGTGAATGTAGGTCGGACAGTAGGACTACAGAGCAGGGCAGGATGCTCTGTAGTCCTACTGTCCGCTCTGCTGTCGGGAATCGGTGGTCTGGCGTGGGCGTAACCTAAACAAAGATTTGGCACACCCGTTTTATATGAACCAGTAGGAGTCTACTCCTCTGTACTCGACGGGCCCAACAGAACAGCGACCCCACTGGACAGAAACACGAAGCGATTAGGAAATGCGGGTTCTGCTTTTCAGCTTTTCTGAGTAAACCTTAATTATACACTTGCGTAGCCCTACTGAAAATAGCAATGTGTCTCTTGTTTTCTTGTTTTCAAAAAGAGACAAACAAGAAAAATATGTACAGGTCTAATCTTGGTTAAGAGTCACATGGTCTGATAAAAAAAAAAGCCAGCCAGTCCTTGGAAATCCCGAAGAAATTATTAACCTTGCGTCCAGAAACGCCACCGTGTTTACAGAATGACGTTAATATCTGCCAGACCATCATAGACACGTTACATGTTTTCCCCCTGTTATTTACTCATGGCAACGGATAGCAAATCGTGTGTGTGTGTGTGTGTGTGTGTGTGTGTGTGTGTATATGTGCGTGCGCGCGCGTGCGCGTGTACATTTTTTACTATACTTTACTTGGAACATGCTGCTCTTTTTTTCTTTGAATGACCAGGCACATTTTTTTTTGAGGAAGCGATCCAAGGAAACACTGTCACGTGCTTGCGGGATCACATGTCGATGACGTCACGGGGCCTGGGCGGAGTTTCGAAGGCAAAAACACTTGGCACGCACCAATCAGAAGACCCCCGGGTTTGGGATTAAGACCAGCGTCGCTCCCTGCGTTTATAAACTTTGTGCACCCTTCGCAAACGAAGCTGTTTTCCCCCAAACAACAAAACAATACAGTAAGTCTGCAACGGTCGGTTGGCTTATTTAGATAACGGTGATTTTTAAATGCTTCTAATTTACATGAACAATGCATTTTGTTTTGTTAGGGAATTTGCTTACAACGGATAATGGGGGAAAATTCCGTGTTTTGGAGAGTTGGGTTTTTTTTCCCCCCGGACCCTTAAGGGCCCGACTGGACACTTGACTTCTCATTTCTACTTCGACCGAGACGTCGAACCCCACGTTGCGTTATAGTAGGGTTCTAGTTCGCAGCGTATCGTTTTACCACGGCCTAGTGTTGCATACCTATCTTTCTCGGGTTTTTTCCACCACCACCACCACCACCCCCAATATATTATTATTTATTATTAAGCTGATCGTTGCTGGGTATCCGATTGAAACAAACTATACCACCACCACCATCATCATCGATCGAACAGCAGACCTCTAATGTACTCCTCGGTGTGCTGACTGCGGGCGGGTTCTCCTGGGTTCTCCTGGGTTCTCCTGATCCCGTGACTCGGCCCACAGACAAAGCGCTGTTGTTTTTCCCCTGCGATCCGTTCTCACTTCAGCCCGAGAAGAAGCAACCCCCCCCCCCTATCGCGTCTACTTTCCACAGCCGGGGCTATTTGGGCTGTAGTCGGTGATTAAGTGGATCTTGCAGACCTGTGTGCTTGTTTTTTTTGTTTAGAGGAGGAATGTTGTCTGCAATGGGGGGGGGGGGAGCAACTATGGATCAGGAATATCTTGTCTATCGTGGATGTCCTGCGGCGTTTCCTTCTCGAGTGATTTTATTTGTATATGCTATTGTTTTCTGGGTAATGTACGCCGATGATAAACGCGTTAACCTAACTTGTTTTTGTTTTTTTTTCCTCTCCCGTTAGACGCCATGATGAAGATGATGCTGCTGCTGCCTCTAGCGGCGATGACGCTGTGCCTCAGCGCGGTCCTGTCCGCTCCCGCGGTAGACCCGCAGCTGGACGAGCACTGGAACCTGTGGAAGGGCTGGCACGGCAAGGACTATCACGTGGTGAGTCTTGGTGTTAGTACTAAAAAAATAATAATAATCTATATGTATAATATGAAATGCAATCCGTTTCACAAACGGCACTGCTACAAATATTGATGAGTTTGATGTGTTTTCTGTATTGAAGAAGGAAGAGGGCTGGAGGAGACTGGTGTGGGAGAAGAACTTGAAGAAAATCGAACTGCACAACCTGGAGCACTCCATTGGGAAGCACTCCTACCGCCTGGGGATGAATCACTTTGGAGACATGGTGAGTCACTGCAGTGGAACGGCGTTTACAGTCATGTTTTTCAGGTTTGGTGAACACCAGTCGAAATGTCAGTCATTGCACAATGCCCCGACATGAATGAAAGTTGCTGATTCAACATAAAAAACATTTAATCTGACAACAAGCGGCAACACCCAACAAGCGCCTAATATTAACGCTACCTTTGACACTTTTAGACGGAAGCATATTTATCAAATAGCTGCGATGTCATGATGGTTGTGTCACCGTTGTCCTGCCTCGTCCCGTTTCTCCAGACCCATGAGGAGTTCAGGCAGGTGATGAACGGCTACAAGCCCAGACAGCAGAGGAAGTTCAAGGGGTCCCTGTTCATGGAGCCCAACTTCCTGGTAGCCCCCAAGTCGGTGGACTGGAGAGAGAAGGGCTATGTGACCCCAGTTAAAGACCAGGTATGTCTCGTCCTTCACCTGCAGCCTCCACCTCCTGTTTTTTTGGGTTTTTTTGGGTCACAAAGACTCTACTGGATGCCGTCCTGTACATGATATATATATGTATGTATGTATATATGTATGTATGTATGTATGTATGTATATATATATATATATATATATATATATATATGTGTATATATATGTGTGTGTGTGTGTGTGTGTGTGTAGAGGAAAGTGCACCTGCAGTCCATGTTTATCAGCACATGGGAAGAAAAATGTACACACCCTAACAACAGATGGCATTTGAACATTGGAGTCAAGCCACGTGACGACAGTTATTTGTTTGTGTAGCAAAATGGCGCCTGTCTGAGCATGCTGCACATGCTGTTATTTACCTGATCTTCGACACAAAGGAGAAATACTGGCCTTTAAAAAAAATTAAATACGGTGAACTGCCGTATTCAAGCAGCTGACTAGCTTGTTGGCATTTGGAACTGGAAGGTCTAAAGTGTTTGAATCTAGGTTAAATGGCTGATTTATACATTTGTACATTTAAACAATCTTGATGTCGCCTTTGTCTGAGTGAAGACTCTTTGGTTTTCTCTTTTGGACATGTGTTTTTGGGGCTAAATGTGTTGCAAGCTCAGACTTATAAGGTTTCATTTTTATCTGTTACACACACACACACACACACACACACACACACACACACACACACACACACACACACACACACACACACACACAGTGTTGGCTCCTCCCCCTGTACAGTACATTAAGTCTGTGGGTGTCAACTGCAACTTGAGCTATCGCCCATGAGCAGGGCAGGGTGACGGGAGTGGCACGCCATAAACA